>CM031237.1:264100967-264245967 GCA_018340775.1 Taxus wallichiana var. yunnanensis
GGGGTTACCACCCCCATGTGAGATATATTTTCACATAGATTTGGTTTCGGCGCAGATCCTATCTCACAAGCACCATATCAGATGACTACTCCTGAGCTCTATGAGCTCAAGTTGTAGCTTGAGGGACTTCTGGAGAAAGGCCTAATCCATCCTAGTGTATCCCCTTGGGGTGCACTGGTGATTTTTGTAAAGGAGAAGGACTGATCTCTGCATTTGTGTATTGAGTACCGCCAGCTGAACAAAGTAATGATCAAGAATCGTTACCCCTTCCTCGCTCATTGATGATTTATTTGATCAAATGAAGGGGGCCACATTTTTCTCCAAGATAGATCTTAAGTCAGGTTATCATCAGTTGAGGATCATGGAGGTAGATATTCATAATACCGCCTTCCATACGAGATATGGCCACTATGAGTTCACAGTAGTGCCTTTTGGTTTGATGAATGCCCCCCAGTGTTCATGAGCTTGATGAATGGGGTGTTTAGGAAATTCTTAAATTGCTTTTTGCTCATCTTCATTGATGACATTTTTTTACTCATGTACGCATGAGGAGCATGAGGAGCACCTTCGTTAGGTTCTTTAGTGCCTTCGTGAGAAGCATCTTTATGGGAACCTAGAGAAGTGTGCGTTCTTTTAGACAGAGGTGTAATATTTGGGCCACATCATTTCTGGGGAAGGTATTGTAGTCGATCCTTCCAAGATTCGAGAAATTATGGATTTTCCTACACCCTCCAGTGTGCCAAAGGTGTGCAGTTTCATGGGTTTAGTAGAATACTACAGGTGATTTGTTTAGGATTTCTCTCTGGTTACACACCCCATCACTTCCCTTCAATGGAAAGGGAAGAAGTTTTTTTGGTCAGATAGATATGAGAAGGCCTTCGGGACACTAAAGGAATGCCTCACGACAGCACCTATTCTTGCAGGTGCAGATCCTCGGGGTGAGTTTTCATATGCACTGAGATGCTTCTTTAGTAGGACTTGGATGCATGTTGATACGGGATGGAAGAGTGGTTTCTTTTGAGTCTCACAAACTCAAATATTATGAGCTCAAATATCCAACTCATGATCTTGAGTTTCTGATAGTTGTTCATGCCTTGGTTCAATGGAGACACTTCCTTATTGGTCGAGATTTACACTTAGGACGGATCACTAGAGTTTTCATCATCTCTTCACGCAACCCAATCTCAATGCTCGTCTATAGTGTTGGATGGAGTTGCTTTGTGAGTACAACATGGAGATAGAGCATGTGAAGGGGAAGGAGAATTTGGTTACAGATTCCTTGAGCAAATAGATACATGTGGTTATGGCCACTTCAGTGGGCACAAATTTGTGAAGCTAGATTTTGTAGCAGATTCCTCACGATAGCTTCTACCTTGCGTCCAGAGCAGATAGAGTCTCAGAGACCCCTTGAGGGGAAGTTTGATGGTTTTTCATTAGAGGCGAGATGGCCTTCTCGACACGAGAGGTCAGATATATGTCCCCAGAGATGGAAGCTTGAGGTAAGACATTTTGACAGAGGCTTATAGTGCACCCTATTCAGCCCATCCCGGGATGAAGAATATGCACGCCACCTTGAGGCGGTTGTAATTAGAGGGAACTTCGGAGAGACGTGGCTCAATTTGTGTCATGATGTTTAGAGTGTTAGAAGGTGAATGTCAAGCATCAGCATCCATTTGGCCTTCTCTTTCCTCATGCCATACTAGAGTGGAAATAGGACACCATTTCCATAGACTTCATTTTTGGGCTACTGATGTCGAGATACCACCATGACGCAATCATGGTTATGGTGCATAAATTGACGAAAGTAGCTCATTTTTCCCCATTGAAGACAACCTACATAGTTTAGTGCCCACATTTTTATAGCCTCAGATATTTGTTGACTTCTTATTGATAGACATGTTTTGTGAGGAATTGATATATCTGGATAGTATGTTATGATATTTGACCTTCTTGGATATGTATGGATATTTGGGCGTATAGCGCCAATTTGAATTGATTAGTATTTTGACAATTCTTCATTTGATGTTGCAGATACTAGCTTATTTCGAATTTGTTTGGACCTAATTAAGATATGTTTGATACTAGTTAGTTAGTCGCATGCTTGGATTTTATGGGTGTATGTCACTTTTATTTATCTCTATGGCTAACTCATGGTAAATTGTGTTGTAATTATGCATGTTGTTGCATTTTCAATTCTAGGATGATGATATGCTAGCATAGATTTCATTGAGTGCTTATTCGATAGTTGATTTACATTGTATCGGATAGGTGCATTTAATGTGTGCAATGACTATGCAGTGACAGTTACGGGGAGAACGTGGGTTTTAGGGTGGATACACAAATTATGCACAAGCGGCCCACGGAGATAAGTCCTAACCATGTTTTTATTGTATGAGGCCTTAGTATTAACTTTCATTATTTTGGGCACCATGAGTGACCCTCATTTGTAATGTAGTATGTCATATAATATTAATCTTTTTAGGATGTTTAGTTTTCTTTGTAAACTTGATTTGGGGACTTAATGGTCCCCACTTGCATTAATTTTTGTGTTTGGGTAATGGTGTTTTTAATAAAGGGGATTAGGGTCACATGTGAACCCTTGGGTGGGACCCACATCCTCTACACTTGTGCCCAAATGTGCCAAACCCAAAATTTGGCTATTTTAAGAATTTTAAGTGACCCCTTATAAGTTTGGGATTTCACTTAATATGAAAGTAGGCCCTTATACCCTACATAATAGGTGGGGGCTTAATATCAAGGCAGAGGGAGTTTCCGTCCCATTTTGCCTCTTTTTGGTCACCATCCTGTAAGGTGGATGGGTATGTGTGTTTGTTAAAACTTGCACAAGTTTATTTTGTTTTTCATTTTGAGCGATTTGGGAGAAGGGTGTTAAAACTTAGTTTATCTTTTCTTCCTTTTTATTGATAATCTTTGACTTGGGGAAGAGAGGGGTGACACATGTCGCCCCTCATTTGAGAGGAAATTTTTTTTCTTCTCTTCAAATTCTCCCTCATGGGGGAAGAAGAGAACCTTTTTTTGAGCTTTTACTTGGAGGCTTGGGACTTTGGAGCTAAAGCTTGCTTGGATAAGGAAGTGGAAAATATAGTGTTGGAGGGCTTTTGGAAGTAGGCTCCTTGAGCTCATTTTATATTTTATATTATGATTAGATCTTAGCCTTATTTTTTTTTAAATGTGTGTGTTGTTTTTTGTGTGTGGCTATTTGTTGAGTATTCTTTGTGTTTTTTTCTCCATCCATCATATGGCACGATGGATTTTGGAGTTTATGGGAGAAGAGAGAGGGATTTTCCCTCTCAAACCTCATGGCTTTATGGGCAAGCCATGTAGGTTATTGTTACTCCCCTCAAATGGTTTGAGGTGGGGAAGGTGGTTCATATGGTTTGAACCCCTTCCCCATTCTTGGAGAGGAAACCCAATGGGTTTGAAAATCCTCCCAAGAAGGACTTTGGTGAATGGGTGGAGAAATAAGGAGGGTTTGATGACTTGGAGAAATAAGGAGGTTGTGAAGATTCTTGTTTTGTGGGCTTCCAATGTTGGACCACACTTTTGTCACCTAGGATATCTCTTCTTCTCTTCCCCATCTTGGAGGTAGAATATGGTTTCTCCTCCTTTCCTTCTTTGTAAAATTTGGTGTTCATCTTAGTGTTTGGATTGTCTTGATTGTGAAGAATATAATGTTCTTGTGTATCCCTATTCTTATGAAAATTTGTGGAAGCTAGCTCTTTCTCCCATGGGCTTGGGGGAGGCTAGCATGTCTTCCAACCTTGGAAATGCATGTAATGATGCCTAAAGGTTTGGTGGTTAAAAATTATTTTCTCCTTGTGTTGGTTCTTAGAAGCATTCAAAGTTTGAGCTCAAGTGGAAGATATTTGGAGACCTTTGTCTTCTTGGCTTCTCATTGTCTTCTTTAGCTTTTGTGGACATCGCTATCATGGTAGCTCCAAGAATATGGCTATGTGGAATTTCTCATTTCCTTGTAAATTCTTCATTTTGTATATTTAGTATTACTTGAAAACTTGAGACATGTTCGTTTGAGAAATATCTCTTCAAACTTGCAAAGATACTTGTAATGTGATTTCTTGAGTAGATCATGTATTTTGGAAATATATTACATATTGAGCTTAAGCTCCTTGGAAATGAAATCTTGTAATAGATTATTCCTTTAATATGAACTTGTTGTAACTCCTTTTAAAAGGAAAGTTTTTTTATTGTAAATATATTCCTTCCTTCATAAAAATTAAATAATTGCATATTGTGATGTTATTAGCACTAAAAGGAAATGTGATTTCTTCCTTCTTTGGATCTCCCTCTTTTAGAAATTTGCAATTTTATATTTAGTTATTACATTTGAAGGAAAGTTAGTGTTACATAAAGCTTTAGGATTAAGATTGTATGGAAAACATTTTCCTACTTGTCCTGTATCTCTTCTTAAAAAAAATTTAGCATTATTGAATAGAAGGAGATTAGTTGCTTTCTTTTCCATGATACTTAATGTTTTTTTTCTTATTAAGAAATCATATTTGAATATGTGTTCTCCCTTACAATTTGTAAACATATTTCAAGCATCTCTTTCATTTGAACTATTTTGCTACATTCTTCTTTTAGCACATAAAAGAGAAAATCATATTAATATAGATGCAATGCAAAACATTAGGTTCCATACTTCTCAAGGATAACAAAAAATAAAAATAAAATAATAACCCATTATTTTACAAATTGTAACAATTTTTTTTATCCTCATAGGATATTTATATATTTAAACATATTTCATATAGTTATATTTTCAAAAATAACTATACATTGTTCTTACTAAGATATGCATTATTTAATATATATTATTTTAGTTATGTATTTTAATTGTGATAGTCAAAAATATATATTGTTATAATATATATAACATAATTTAAAAATAATAATAATAATAATAAATATCAATTAAAATATTATTTAATAATATTTTAATTGATATTTATTATTATTATTATTATAATATTATGTTATATATATTAAAATAATAAGTATAAAACTAAATAAAAATATAGAACAATGAATAAATAAAAGAAAAAAAAAAAAAAAACAAAAGTAATAAAGTTCTCGTGGAAATATGGTTTGAATTTTATGGTTTTTGAACCAAGCAAAAGTGAATATGGGGAGGGCCGAACCCTCTCCAAACTCCGCACACTTTTTTTTCACCATCCACCGCATCCCTTCCCACGCACCGCATATTCCATTCACATCCCCTCCACCCAACTTCAAAACCCTCCCCCTTCTCTTCAAAAATTGCGGCCTTATGCCAAACCGCGCCCTATAAAAATTATGCGGATTTGACATTATTGTGGGTTTTTTTTTTTTATATGGGTTTTCAATTTATATATATATATATATATATATATTGAGTGTGAGCTCTCGAGACATATTTGCCTCCATTTTACAAAAAAAAATCCTACTTATCAAACCAGGGAGACATCCGGTGAAGAAACATACAAACCAAAATAAATAAATCAATAAATAATAATGATAATGATATAACATGAAATGAGTTCCTTTTCATCAAAAGAAAAACTCCATGAATCCTTCTCTCCGTAGCACCTCAACTGCTTTACACATGAGAAAAAGAAAACAAAATGAAAACCAAATAGAGAGAAAGGAAAACATAAAGATGTGCTTAGGGAAAATTTAGGGCAAGATGAGATAAAAGGTCACGATTTTTTTATTCCTATGGTCTATATTCAACCCTACATACCTTTAAGTCATAATAATTTAATGGGATTGTGTAATAAAATAAAAATGAGGGTGAGTGGGGGACAAATTAATTAAAATAGGGGTGTAAACTTCCTAAGTGACCCCTAGCAAGTATTTAATAGGATAAACCAAGGTAGTGGAAATAAATAAATATTTAACTCGGGAATTAGGCAATTAGTTAATTAATTTGGGTTAGTCAATTTATTATGAAATATTTATTATCGGGAATCGAATAAGTAAAACATTAGTTTTAATCGTTCACTAAAAAAACTACCCAACATTTTAGTTACTTTTTGAGTGCGGCCTACGGTGTCCGAGGTGGGGCATTACACACACCTGTGTCGTGGCACAGGTATATTTTGATGAGATTGTTAGATTGCACGGGATTTTGCATGAAGATCGTTTGTGACCACGATCCTTTGTACACTTCCCACTTCTGGACTACCATGCAGCATGCCCTCGGGATGAAGATCAATTTCAGTACAACATATCACCCTAAGATAGATGGACAACTGAGCGGGTGAATTAGATCTTAGAGGACATGCTTAGGATGTATGTCATGGATCATCAGTCGAGATGGGAGGAGTATTTGTACTTGGTGGATTTTTCCTACAATAATTGTTTTCAAGTTTGATAGGCATGGCTCCTTTTCAGAATTATATGGTAGAGAGTGCAGGACACCTCTTAGTTGGGATAGGTTAGAGGATGGACAGGTTTCTCTTGGGCCAGCGTTACTACTGGGATATGGAGCAATAGGTTATTATGATTAGGAAAATATTGTAGGAGGCGCAGACAAGGTAAGAAGTATTGGATCAGCATAGGATAGATCTTAGTTATGAGGTGGGCATGAAGGTGTTTCTTTGTGTCAGGCCTCATAAGAGCCCTATTCATTATGGAAAAGGATCTAAGTTAGCTCCTAGATTCATGAGTCCCTATGAGATCTTGGAGCTTATCGGTTCTTGGGTCAGCGTTGCCACCTAGCTTTATTGCATCCATGATGTGTTTCATGTTTTTGATACTTAGGATATATATTTCAGATCCTTCTTATGTGCTGGATTAGACCTCATTTTAGGTGCAAGATCAGGAGTAGGTGATGGTGGAGCTCATCCGTATTTTAGAGTGCAGGACCTTGGGCCTTCGGCGAGAGAGATTGACTAGGTTCGAGTGTTTTAGGACAGATATGATGAGATTGTGGCTACATGAGAGGATGCTACATTACTATGAGTTTAGGTGTTTCGAGGGGAGGTCGAGTCTAAGGGGAGGGGATATAGTGCCCACTTCCCTTCAACGCCTTTTTTATATTTATTATGATATTGTCAATGATCGTACTTATGGATATTATTGTATCTTTTGATTTGGCATGATGTTAGATGTTAGAGATCATGGATTGTTGTTGATTTTGATTCATATATGATGTATGTGGATTATTAGAGACATTTTATATTGATGTTAATATGTTGTTGACATAGTTTTATATATATATATATATATATATATATGATGACAATATTTCATCACACCGAGTAGGCTTTGATAATTGAACTAATGTTGTGATCATTTTGAAATGGATGGGATGTAGAATAGAAATGTTGCTAGAAATTGTAAATGATATCGTATTTTCCTAGATGATATTTGATTCATATATAGATGATTGTGGATTTATATTATATATTTTATCCTAGATGTTTTTGATGTGGTCATGAGGCCGAAGGAGGTGTTATGTGTTTTGGGTAAACATGTCACAACAAACATTGGGGGGATTAGAGACCAACCACATTAGAATTCTAGATGAATTCAATAAGGGTCACCATGGCAACATGTGTTTGTGTGTGTGTGTTTGAATTATTGTTAGGGGAAATTGTGACCAAGGGGTTATGTGTTGTATTTTGTTTAGTTTCCTTTACTTAATGTAGTATGTGATTTTTAGTGATGTAATTTCCTTGTTTTAATTATTTAGAAAATGATGTATTATTCCCCTTTATCTTAATGGGTTTTAGTGTCCTATTTAAGTTAATTAATATTGTTATTAACTAATTGTGGATGTGACCAAAAGTTTTCATTTATTAGACTAGATGGCTCTTGGGCTTTGTGTTGTAAGATTGAGTGCTTGTGACCTTGAGTGTTGTACACTCTACCCCCTCATGGAAATTCGAATTTGGCCTTAAGGGCCAATTTTGAAGGCTTGTGGGACAAGTTAAACTTGTCCCACACCTCTTAAATTTCCATGCCAACCCTACCTATGGGTTGGGGGTCAAAATTAGACCCCATTATGTGTTTTGGGAAGACAAATTGTAAGTCTTTATTACACCTTCTTACATGTAATTACTTTTAGTCCTTAAGGGGTGTGGGCTTAGATTGTGTGTGTAAGTAAATGTCATTTCTTCAACTACTTATTAATTGTACTTTGGAGTTTTAATTGTGAGGTGGAGTTGAGGATGAGTGATGTGGCATCCTACATGGAGCCACATCACCCTTCAATCTCTCTTTTCTATTTATTCAAGTTTTTTTCTTGTTTAGGGGTTACTTCATACTCTTGCATTTCTTGGAGTTAGAGGATTTTGGAGAGATTGTGCTCTTTGTGGGAGCTTGTTAGTTATTGTTTGGGTTTTAGGGAGCTTGGATTTTGAATCTTAGAACAAGCTCTATTATGGAGAGGTATGGGATTTACTTTTGCTTATGTTATTCCTTTATTTTGTGTTTGTGTGCTTGTTTTTGAGTGTTTGGAATGCTTGTTAGGTGCTTGGGTAGATTGCCTAAGTGTGGTGTAGGAAGGGACTGTGGGGAGAATTCATGTAGGGAGGCATAAGAGTTATTTCATGTTTAGAAGGGATTTTGGGTTGGATGCCCCACCTTGGACAAGAAATGCTTACATTTCTTAATTATTATTGTAAGAGGGGGCATAAGAGAATGAGGGAGGCATAAGAGTATGTGGCAGGCATATGAGGTACTTGAGGGAGGCATAAGAGTATGTAGGGATTTGAGATATGTAATATAGGTTTTTTTTTTAAGGTGAGCACCCATTCCCCATTGGGAGGCATGTAGTGTCCACTTCCTATCGACACCTTTTGATATTGATCCTGATACTACTGACTATATTATGGGCATTATTATAGTTTTAATTTAGTATGATGTTAGATGTTAGATCATAGATTATTGTTGACTTGATTCTTATATGATGCATGATGATTATTAGAGACATTTTATATATTGATGTTGATATACTGTTTGACCGGGTTATATTATAGATGTTGTTTGGACATGTGATATTTGGATATTTTGAGTAGACCTAGAAAATGAAAATTATTTGATGATGATATAGTTTTTGCCATGATGTTGTTGAGATTCATATATATATATGATTTTAGAATTAACTTTATATTCATTTTGGATGTCTGATGTGGCCACAAGGGCGAAGAAGATATTTATATTTTTCAGGTTAAAAATATCACAAAAACTTCAGGATTGAAGACCAACCACTTTGGAATTCTAAATGAATTCAATAAGGTCACCATGACAACTTGTAATTGTTTGTGTGTGTTTGATTGTGTTAGGGATTCCCATGGGGGGATCACCTTTAAATGTGACCAAGGGACTTTGTGTATTTTCTTTTATTTGGTTCCTTTGTTTAAGTTAGTATGTGTTTTAAAAGTGATGTGTTTCCTCTTTCTATTTAATTAAATAAATTGTGGTAAAGTATTGTGAGTAATCATATTGTTAAAATTAATTAATCAAATTGGGTCATAAGAAAGTAATTATTAGGGTTGTTGGCTCTTGTTTTAAATGTTGTAGTAATGTGTAAGTAATGTGTAAGAGATATGTAAGTTGATTTTGGAGTATGAAACACTCCACCTTCTTGGAAATTCGAATTTGTCCTTGGAGGCTGATTTTGGAGGCTTGTGGGACAAGTTAAACTTGCCCCACACCTCTTAAATTTATATACCAACCTTACCTATGGTTGGAGAGTTAAATTTAGAATTTCATTATGCATTTTTATAAGTCAAGTTGTATGTTTTAATTGCACTTTCTTCATGTTTTAAATTTCAGTCCTTATAGGGTGTGGGCTTGATTTGAGTGTGTAAGTAAAACTATCATATCATTCACCTACTTATTTATTATGCCTTGGAGATTGAATTTGACTTATGAGGTGGAGTTGAGGATGTGTGAAGTGGCATCCTACATGGATCCACCTCATCCTCTTTTCTTCCCTCTCCTATAAATTCGAATTCCTTAGCTTTTTTGGCTTACTTCGACTTACATTGCTCATTTTGGCGTGACTTCTCTTGGTTTTGAGAGATCTTGCTTTTGGAGAAGATTGGAGATGGTCGTATACTTGTAGATTGTTGATCTTTGGAATTAGTTTGCATTGGAAAGATTGTTGTTTTGCAACCTTGGAACAAACTCCATCATGGAGAGGTAAGAGCTTAGCTCTTGGAAATGCTCTCCTTTCTTTTATGCATATGTGAATGGTTGAATGTTTGAATGTGATGTTTTATTTTTTTGCTGGTTGGGTAGATGGCCTAGGAATGGTGTAGGAGAAGACTATGGGGTATTCTTGTGGGAGGCATAAGTGTTTTGGGAGGCATAAGTGAGGAGGGAGTTGGGATTTGGGTTCCACCTTATAAAAAGAAATAGCTTACATTTATTTACTCATTATGGGGTTCCATAAGAGGTTGGGGAGGCATAAGAAATTGTGAGGAATAAAGGGTACTTGGGAGGCATAAGGGTATGTCAAGGACTTGAAATGACATATTTTGGCGGTTTGTTATCGGTGGTGATAACCATTTCCCCTTTGGGAGGCATAAGAAGCATCCCCATAGTTTCTTTCTCCTTTGGTTTGCTTGATGAAGTTTGAGTATTGTTTGTGTTTTTATCTTATGGTTCTTAAAACTTTTGTTTTATTTTGAATCGTGTTTTAAATATGAAAATTGCATGTGAAAGATTTCCTTCATGTTGTGGAATTTTTTTGTTGCCATGAGTTGAGTCATATTTCTTATTACCTTGTTGTTGGGGCTTGGGGCCAATGAATAAGGATGGCTTCTCCTTTTCATTGGATTTCTTGGTTGGGTGGAGATCGTTGTCTTTCCCCCTGCTGTTACTTTCAAATGGGAGAATGATGGAAATTCATAGTGTTGTTTTGGAGTGAGAAAAAAGATAGTTTTGTGGTCCCTTGTGATATTTCTATTTGTAAATCCATTTCCCACTTCAAGTGGATGACAATGTAATATGTTTTGTCTGAAGAGTTAATATGTTTTGGAAGTGAAATACCATTTGAATGTGGAAGGAAATACTCTGTAATTTTATTCTATGGAAAGAAAAGAAATATTTGTATTCTATATTTTGGAATGAAATGAAAAAGGAAGTTGTAAAAGAATCATCCAAGTCAATGGAATTGCTTTATTTACCAAAAATGATATTGTTTTCATTGGGAATCTGTGTTTGAAATACAGTATGAAATCTCTATTTGGAAAATTGAAAAGGGAATACATATGAAGAGAATATATTAATCTTTTCCTTTAGAATGTATGAATTGAAAATTAGAAGCGCATTCTAGCTTTTTACACAATTTGCATTTGAAACAAACTTAATATTTTATATTTGAGTTGGAAATGAATGCATATATTAAAGTTTGGTAAATAGAAATAGATCTTTTTGTGTTCAAGGATAGATTCTATTTTGTTTCACTGTAAACTCTGCATATTTTTATTAAAAATGTACGAATGACCCCTGTAAACTTGGAAAACAAAATGTTATATTAAATTATACATAGTATGGATAAAACGATCCCAAATAGATTGTAACTCTTAAGGAATTTTTATAAAACTTTGCAAATCGGGCATAGCCAAAATCTCAGTCGATTTGCTATCAAAATTGGGAATTTTGAAATGATAATCAATCAAACAGCTTAACCCTTGCAATCCATCCTAAATTATTCCAAGTGAAATCCTCCATGTCTGTTTGGCATGTTGAGAAAGAATTAATGGAAAATTTGAACAAAATTGTGAAAGTTAAAAATACCAGTTCACTGTTTAGTGACAGAAAAACATTTTCTCAAAATCAACCCTTAAAGATTTACCCAAATTAAATTTTTAAGGTTTTTGTTCAAAGAGGATGTCGAGAGCTTTCCATTAATTCCTCGTTTTCCAAAACCCGAGTTCCTTATCAAAGGTTATGGCCTCCGGAAGTTTTTACTTCTTTTGGCTTCAAAAATAATCTAAGTTCGAAAAAGAAAAAGTTTCTTCCCACACCCTCTTCTACACCTGGGAGAAAAATTTTCTTCCGCGCCCTCTTTCGTGCCCATGAGAAAACTTCTCTTCCCGCGCCTGGAGAAAAAAATTTCTTCCCGCGCCCTCCTTCCACTGGTGGGAGAATAATTTTCTTCCGTGCTCGCCTCGTGCCGGAAAAAAATTTCTTCCTGCGCTTTGCCTTCCACACCTGGGAGAAATTTCTTCCCGTGCCCTGCAAGAAGATAATCTAACTGTGCTCGGGATAACTTTCACTCTCTTAGTGTTTTGTAAGGTGATTTGATAATCATCGAGAATGGACTTTGGAAAATTTTTGTGAACACTTTTTTTTAAATAATTATTATTATTATTCCATAATTCTTCTAACTAAACCTAGGTTGTTCTTGGGTCTCAAGTGGGAGATTTTAGGTGGCGTTACACTTGGTATCAGAGCCATGGGTTTAAAAGCTTGGACCCTTGGGCACACTAGAAGACTTGAGACATGAACTTTAAACCTAGTACAATATTAAACCTAGCACACTTTCAAATCTAGAGAAAAAATTTGTTTGAAATTACATATTTAGTGAACATGGAAAACTGAATAAAACCTAGAATAATGAACTAACTCTCACCTTGGTCTATGCAGGAGGCACAGACAAGATGAGGGTATTTTCACATAGACCTAGACTTACCACCACCAGATCATGTTGTAGTAGCTATCCTACCATAGATTTTATAGACACTCCAGGATGTTAATGCCGCTCTACACGGAGGGACCGTAGGATCACATTGATCGGGCATGATAGGGTAACATCCATTGAGGCTCATACATATCCTCGGCCTAGTGAGGAGCATAGAGGAGAGAACTTCCACGTAGAGTCAATCATAGCAGAGTCATCATAGAGGGGACATGGAGACCGAGTTTTAGGACACAGAGATAGGTCTCAAAGCCTTAGGCTTAGAGAAGAGCATGCAGGGAGGCCTAGGGGTTGTCAAACTATAGCTTGAGACCACATTAAGGAGATCTTGAAGCTACAGCCATCTCATTACTTTGGTGACATAGGTGGATTTCGGGCTAAGTCTGGTTGGTGAGATTGAGAAAATGCTTCAAGCTCGCCCTTGTTCTAGTAACATGAAAGCTCATATTATGATCCATCTACCGAGAGACAGCGCGATTGTCTAGTGGAGGATAGAGGAGTAGAAGCTCCATGTTGATTCTGAAATAGTTACCTAGGAGCTCTTTGAGTAGCGATTCAGGATTAGATATTTGTCACGGAGGTTCATATAGTAGAGGATATATGAGTTTCATGACCTCCGACAAGCATCTCTTATAGTGGCTGAGTATGAGAGCATATTTCTGGATCTACTCTAGTATGTTGATTACATACAGGATGAGTAGGTACGGATCCATAGATTCCTCTGGGCCTCAATCTTGACATTGGAGGTGCAGTTCGGATCCATTGTCCATAAACATTATCTGAAGCCATTGAGAAGGCCTATATAGTAGAGGAGACTAGGGCATAAAACCTAGCAAGCTAGAGACTGAGTCCGGAACCACATCCAGCAAATGTAGGACAATAGATCGAGGGGTTCAATACCTCCTCCTTGTGTTGGGGAGGGTTCAGCACATTCATATTCTAGGCCATAGTAGCAACAACAGTAGTCCTGCCCACCTTATGGACCTCCACAATGATTTGATTCACATGGGGGTCGTAGTATGGGACCTCCTCCTAGGGGTTACATTAGGACACAGGTGCCCAACGGCTCGGTCAGCAAGAGCTCGCCCAAAGCAAAGATTACAAGAGACCATAGGCTGGATCATCGGGATCCATAGTACTGAGACTTTGAGCACGAGGTGGACTTGCTACACATGGGAGGAGGATCATGCGAGTTTTTTAGGTTGTGATGTTCTTGAACACTTTTGGAGAGCGCCCATAGAACCCTAATAACAAGGGTAAGGCACATGTGTCATAGACTTTGTTAGTGACATGGCACGTAGTCATCGGATCTATGGAGAGGTTGAGAACCATCGGGCTGAGCATCAGTACATTTATTGAGACCATAGGTAGCATTGGTGGTATTCCTCCCTTCATTTTGTTTGATTTTGGTTCTTCAAATTTTTTATTGCACCATCTTTAGTAGAGTGATACAGGCTGGTGGCGGTTAGGCGGTGTCTTAGTTGGGATGTTGAGATGGCTTCAAGAGTCAAGATCTCTGTAGACTCCTTAGTTAAGGAGTGTGTAGTGGATTTGGGACCTTTCACCACTACTACCTCAAATATTCGTATCCTTCCTTTGGGCTGGTATGGAGTCATCTTGGGAATGGGTGGTTGTCTGCACATAGGGCAGGATGGATTGTTACCATAAGACTATGTCTTTTGTAGATGATCTAGGAGTTGAGGCGGTGATAGCTATGGTCATGAAACCCATTTCTATTCGTACCATCTTAGCTATGCAGCTCAAGCAATGTGTGTGTGTGTGGGGTTGTCGGATGTTGGTTGTCATAGTTAGTGACCAATCGAGAGGATGGGTCTAGTGGACCATCCCTAGAAGACCATCCCATTTTGAGAGAGTTTTTAATGTCTTTATAGGGGAGCTACTGGGGTTACCACCCCACATGAGATAGATTTTCATATAGATCTAGTTCCGGGAGCAAAGCCTATCTCACAAGCACCTTATCGGATGACTACCCTTGAGCTCGTGAGCTCAAGATTTGACTTGAGGGCTTTCGGAGAAAGGCCTAATCCATCCTAGTGTATCCCCTTGGGGTGCCTTTGGTGATTTTGTGAAGAATAAGGATGGATCCTTGCGGTTTTGTATTTGTTACCGCCAGCTAAATAAAGTAACGATCAAGAATCGTTACCCCCTTCCGCGCATTGATGATTTGTTTGATTAGATGAAGGGAGCCATAGTTTTCTCTAAGATATATCTTAAGTCATCCTATCATTAGCTGAGGATTACAGAAGTGGATATTCATAAGACCACTTTTCGTACGAGATATGGGCACTATGAGTTCATAGTGGTGCCTTTTGATTTGATGAATTCCCCCACAGTATTTATGAGTTTGATGAATGGGGTATTCAAAACTTTCTTAGATCACTTCGTGCTCATCTTCTTAGATGACATTTTGATTTACTCATGTACACATGAAGAGCATAAGGGCACCTTCCTTAGGTTCTTCAATGTCTTTGTGAGCAATGACTTTATGGGAACACGGAGAATTGTGCATTCTTTTAGACATAGGTGCTGAGTATTTTTGTCACATCATTTCGGGGAAGGTATCACGGTCAATCCTTCTAATAATAGAGCTATTATGGATTGGTTAGCACCCTCTACCTTGTGATAGAGGTGTGCAGCTTCATGTGGTTAGCAAGTTATTACAGGAGGTTTGTTCAGGACTTCTTGTGGATTGCACAACCCATTACTTCCCTTCAGCAGAAAGGGAAGAAGTTTGTTTGGTCAAACAGATGCGAGCAGACCTTCAAGACACTAAAGGAATTCCTCACAGTAGCACCCATTCTTATAGTTCGAATCCATAGGATGATTTTCTCGTATGCACGGATGCTTCTTTGGTAGGATTTAGAGGTGTATTGATGTAGGAGGGAAGAGTGGTGGCTTTTGAGTCTCACAAACTCAAATATTATGAGATCAATTATCTGACTCATGATCTTGAGATTGTGGCAGTGGTTCATACCTTGGTTTGATGGAGACACTTTCTTCTTGGTCAAATATTCACACTCAGGACAAATCACTTGAGTCTTCGCCACCTCTTTATGCATCTCAATCTCAAACTCATCAGTGGATTTGGATGGAGTTGCTTTGTGAGTATGATATGGAGATAAAGCATGTGAAGTTGAAGGATAATGTGGTTACAGCCACTCTCAGCAGACAAAGGCATGTGGTTATGGCCACTTCAGTGGGCACAGATTTGTGGAGTAGGATTCTACAGCAGCTTCCTTTTGATAGCTCCTACATTGTAGCGAGAGTAGAGATCGAGTCCCAAAGACCCCTTAAGGGGAAGTTTGATGGTTTTTTTTAGAGGCAAATGGCCTTCTCGGGCATAGAGGTCATATTTATGTCCCAGAGAGACAGAGGCTTGAGGCGGGATATTCGGCGAGGCAGGCACATCGTGCACCCTATTTACCCAATCCTGGGGTGAAGAAGATGCATGCCACTTTGAGACAGTTGTACCATTGGAGAGGAGTTTGTAGAGATAGGGCTCAACTTGTGTCACATTTTTAGAGTTCCAAAGCTGAAGGTCGTGCATCAACATCCAGCCTGGCCTTCTCTTTCTACATCTTTATACCAGAGTGGAAGTGGGACACCATTTCCATGGACTTCATTTTGGGCTACCGATGTCGAGATACCACCACGATGCCATCATGGTCACGGTGGATAAATTGACAAAAGTGGCGCACTTTTCTCTAGTGAAGACCACTTATACAACTAGTGCAATGGCATGGGTTTATCTGGATGAGATCGTCAGGTTACACGGGATTCCATGGAAGATCATTTGTGACCGTGATCCCTTGTATACTTCCCATTTTTGGACTACCATACAGCATGCCCTCGAGATAAGGATTAATTTCAGCACAACATATCACCTCGAGACAGATGGAAAGACTAAGCGGGTGAATCAAATTTTAGAGGACATGCTTAGGATGTATGTGATGGATCACTAGTCGAGATGTGAGGAGTACCTGTACTTGGTGGAGTTTTCCTACAATAATGGTTTTTAGAGTTCTATAAGCATGGCTCCTTTTCAAGCTTTATATGGTAAAGAGTGCATGACACCTCTTACCTAGGACAGGTTAGAGGATAGGATTTCTTTTGAACTAGCTTTATTACATGACATAGAGTAGCAGGTGGTTATGATCAGACAGAGACTACTGGAGGCACATAACAGGTAAAATAAGTACGCAGATTAGCATAAGACCAACCGTAGTTTTGATGTGGGCATGAATGTGTTCCTTCATGTCAGGCCACATAAGAGCCCTATCTATTAAGGAAAAGGTTCTAAGTTAGCTCCTAGATTCATTGGTCCTTTTGACATCTTAGAGTTTATCGGCCCTTTGGATTACCGTCTAGCATTACCACCTAGCTTGTCTCACATACATGATGTGTTTCATGTTTCAGTGCTTAAGAGATACATTTTTTATCCTTATCATGTGTTGGATTAGACCTCATTGCAGGTGCAGGATCAGGGGTAGGTGATGGTGGACTCCATTCACATTATAGATCGCAGGACCCTAGGCCTTCAAGTTAGAGATATTGATCAAGTGTGAGTGTAGTGGAACAGATATGATGAGACTACAGCTACTTGGGAGGATGCTACATTGTTATGAGTTTAGTTTCCACATCTGTTCCAATGACTTCTAGGAGGAAGTTGAGTCTAAGGGGAGGAAGATGTAGTGCCCACTTCCCTTCGACACCTTTTGATATTGATCCTGATACTGCTGACTATATTATGGGCATTATTATAGTTTTAATTTAGTATGATGTTAGATGTTAGAGCATAGATTATTGTTGACTTGATTCTTATATGATGCATGATGATTATTAGAGACATTTTATATATTGATGTTGATATATTGTTTGACCAGGTTATATTATAGATGTTGTTCAGACATGTGATATTTGCATATTTTGAGTAGACCTAGAAAATGAAAATTATTTGATGATGATATAGTTGTTGATAAAATTACAAAAGATATTGTTGTTTTCCATGATGATATTGTAATATATTTATATATATATATATAAGATTTTGAAATTATGTTTATATTCTTTTGGATGTCCGATGTGGCCACGAGACCGAAAGAGGTATTTGTATTTTGTAGGTTAAAAATATCACAAGAAATATCGAGGGATTGCAGACCAACCACTTTGGAATTCTAGATGAATTCAACAAGGTCACCATGGAAACTTGTATTTGTTTGTGTGTCTAATTGTGTTAGGGGTTCCCATTGGGGGAATCACCTTTAAATGTGACCAAAGGACATTGTGTATTTCTTTTATATGGTTCCTTTTTTTAAGTTAGTATGTGTTTTAAAAGTGATGTGTATCCGTTTTCTATTTAATTAAATAAATTGTGGTAAAGTATTATGAGTAATCATATTGTTAAAATTAAGTAATCAAATTGGGTCATAAGAAAGTAATTATTAGAGTTGTTAGCTCTTGTTTTAAATTTTGTAGTAATGTTTAATTAATGTGTAAGAGATATGTAAGTTGATTTTGGAGTATGAAACACTCCGACTTCTTGGAAATTTAAATTTTTCCTTGGAGGCTGAGTTTGGAGGCTTGTGGGACAAGTTAAACTTGCCCCACACCTCTTAAATTTATATACCAACCTTACCTTTGGTTGGAGAGTTAAATTTAGACTTTCATTATGTATTTTTGTGAGTCAAGTTGTATGTTTTAATTGCACTTTCTTTATGTTTTAAATTCCAATCCTTATGGGGTGTGGGCTTGATTTGAGTGTGTAAGTAAAACTATCATATTATTCACCTACTTATTTATTATGCCTTGGAGATTGAAGTTGACTTATGAGGTGGAGTTGAGGATGTGTGAAGTGGCATCCTACATGGATCCACCTCATCCTCTTCTCTTCCCTCTCCTATAAATTTGAATTCCTTAGCTTGTTTTTGGGTTACTTCAACTTACATTGCTCATTTTGGGGTGACTTCTCTTGGTTTTGAGAGCTCTTGCTTTTGGAGAAGATTGGAGATTGTTGCATACTTGTAGATTGTTGATCTCTTGGACTATTTTGCATTGGAAAGCTTGTTTTTTTGCAACCTTGGAACAAACTCCATCATGGAGAGGTAAGAGCTTAGCTCTTGGAAATGTTCTCCTTTCTTTTATGCATATGTGAATGGTTGAATGTTTGAATATGATGTTTTAGTTTTTGGCTGGTTCGATAGATGGCCTAGGAATGGTGTAGGAGAAGACTATGGGGTATTCTTGTGGGAGGCATAAGTGTTTTAGGGAGGCATAAGTGAGGAGGAGTTGGGATTTGGGTTCCACCTTATAAAAATAAATAGCTTGCATTTCTTTACTTGTTATGGGGTGCCATAAGAGGTTGGGAGGCATAATAAATTGTGAGGAATAATGGGTACTTGGTGGAGGCATTACGGTATGTCGGGGACTTGAAATGATATATTTTGGTGGTTTTTTCTTAGGTGGTGATACCGATTTCCCCTTTGGGAGGCATAAGCAAAGCATCTCCCATAGTTTCTTACTCCTTTGGCTTGCTTGATGAAGCATGAATATTGTTTGTGTTTTTATCTTGTGGTTGCTAAATTTTTTGTTTTGTTTTAGACTCTATATTAAATATGAAAATTTCATGTGAAAGATTTTCTTTGTGTTGTGGAAGCCTGTTGTTTCCATGAGTTGAGTCGTATTTCTTATTGCAATGTGGTTGGGGCTCGGGGGTGAATGAAGAACAATGGCTTCTCCTTTTCATTGGATGTCTTGGTTGGGTTGAGATCATTTCCTTTCCCCCTGTTCTGTTGTGATCAAATGGGAGAATGATGGAAATTCATACTATTGATTTGAAGCTAAGAAAAAAAGACAATTTTGTGAGTCCCTTATGAGATTTCTATTTGTAAAACCATTTCTCACTTCAAGTGAATGACAATGTAATATGTTTTGTCTTTGAAGAGTTACAATGTTTTGGAAGTGAAATCCCCTTTTAATGTGGAAGAACATACTCTGTAATTTTATTCTATGGAAGGAAAAGAAATATTTGTTTTCTATCTTTTGAAATGAAATGGAAACGAAAGTTGTAAAAGAATCATTCAAGTTAGTAGAATTGTTTTATTTTCTTGTAAATGATATTGTTTTCATTGGGAATCTATTTTTGAAATACCGTATGAAATATCTATTTGGATAATTGAAAAGAGAATACGTATGAAGAGAATATATTACTCTTTTCCTTTGGAATTTATGAATTGAAAATTAGAAGCGCATTCGGATTTTTGCACAACTTGATTTGAAACAAACTTAACATTTTAGATTTGAGTTGGAAATGAATGCATATATTAAATTTTGGTAAATAGAAATAGATCTGTTTGTGTTCAAGTATAGATTCTATTTTGTTTCACTATAATTTCTGTAGATTTTTATTAAAAATGTATAGAACAACCCCGGAACCTAGGAAAATGAAATATTATATTAAATTGTACATAGTATGGATAAAACAATCCCAAATACACTGTAACTCTTAAGGAATTTTTATAAAACTTTACAAATTGGGCATAGCCAAAATCTCAGTCGATTTGATGTCAAAATTGGGAATTTTGAAATGATAATCAATCAAACTGACTTAACCCTTGCAATCCATCCTAAATTCTTCCAAGTGAAATCCTCCATTTGTGTTTGGCATGTTGAGAAAGAATTAATGGCAAATTTGAACAAAATTGTGTAAGTTAAAAATACCAGTTCACCTATTTAGTGACAGAAAAATGTTTTCTCAAAATCAACCCTTAAAACTATATCCAAATTAAATTTTTAATATTTTTGTGTAAAGATAACATCGAGAGATTTCCATAAAGTTCTCGTTTGCCAAAAACGAGTTCCCTATCAAAATTTATGGCCTCGGAAGTTTTTACTTCATTTGGCTTCAAAAATAATCTAAGTTTGAAAAATAAAAAAAGTTTCTTCCCGTGCCCCTCTTCCGCACCCAGGAGAAAAAAATTTCTTCCTACGCCCTCCTTTCGTGCTTGAGAGAAAAATTTCTTCCCGCGCCCTCCTTCTACGCCGAGGAGAAAAAAATTTCTTCCGCGCTTGCCTTCCGTGCCTAGGATAAATTTCTTCCTGTACCCCAAGAAGATAATCTAACTGTGCTCAGGATAACTTTCACTCTCTTAGTGTTTTGTAAGGTGATTTGATAATTATTGTAATGGACTATGGAAATTTTGTTGTGAACACTTTAAAAAAAAATTATTCCATAATTCTTCTAACTAAACCTAGGTTGTTCTTGGTTCTCAAGTGGGAGATTTTAGGTGGCGTTACAAGGCATAAGTGGCCTCCCCATAGGTTTTTTCTCCTTTGGCTTTCATTTAGAAGCCTTGTATATTTTGTTTTTTCTCCTTCTTGTGTTTGTAGTTTGAGGTGAATGTGTATTTGGAATGGTTGTGAAATAATTGGTTTGTGATGTGGAAGCTTGTTGTTTCCATGTGTTGGAATCACCTCTCATAGTAATGTGGTTGGGGCTTGGGGGCCAATGAGGAGGATGGCTTCTCCCGTGGTGGATAGTTTGGTTGGGTGGAGAGTGTTGCCTCTCCACCCATTTTGTTGTGGAACAATAAAATCATGAAGGAGCTCTCTTGTTTGTGTTGTGAAGCTTAGACCTTTTGTTGGAATCCTTAAGAAATTCATTATTGTGAGAAGCCCTTTTTTTTAATTTCCAACTTAGAGTGGAGAAACTTGTACTATTGCATCTAATTTTAGCTACGTTCTTGTATAAATTTCCAACTTAAAGTGGAGGACATTGTATTAGTAATTGTAATAATAATTTGTGTTGATTCTTAGACATTAAAATTTCATTGTATGTGAAAAGGGGAAGGAAAGATTTTTCTTTGTAGGGTTAGTTTTTTTTGTAATGTGGAAGTAAAATGCTCTCTTAGTGAAGCTAGTTGATGCAATAAAAGGGTGATTTGGAAAATAGCTTATTCTTGTTTGAGTGGAATGGAAACCTTCATTAAGTGTGTTTTTCTTGCTCTTGTTTTAAAATATATTAATGGAAATGTTGTTGTAAACTCTCTTGTGGAGTGTTGGGAAATTTTATTACGAAATATTAAACCTCATTGTGATACTTGAAAGCATGTAAAGGAAAAGTTAGCTTAGTTGTTCTTTTACTTGCATTATTGGCAAGACTATGTTTGCTTAGATGGAAATAAGTTGAATTGCAATTTACATTTACATTTTCAAAAAAATATATAGGTGAATTTCCGAAGTCTATTGGAGTAAAGAAATTGTTGCTATGACTTAAGACCATAGCCTTATTGGGAGTATGTAAAAATTTCACTATAGAGTTATTAGGGACTTACTTTTAAATCCCATGAAAACTAGAGTAGCAACATGTGAAATTTGATTTTGATTCTAACTTTCTCATCAAAATGTTATCAAAATTGTTTTAACAAAAATGACAAGTCCAAGTATAGGATCTAGATCCATTATTGCTTTTAACAATAGAAAAACAATATGACCTAACTACAACAATATTGATATTAAATTATTATTAATATTGATATTAATAATAATTTTAATATATTAATATACTTAAACCTCTAAAATACTTATATGATAAAATATATATGCGTGGTGAAATGACCAAAAGCTACAATCCAACCAAGTTTTATAAGTTTAAAAATTTGGAAAAAAAAAAAAACAGAGTTGAGGGCTTGGCGCATGCCCATGTGGTAAAAGTTTAGTAAAAGGTAGGGGAAATTCGGTGGGGTCGCCCCACCCACCAATAGTTTGATTTGCACTGAATCCCGTAGGGGTACCTAATACCTTAAATTTTTACAGCCCAACACCTTTTAAAACATGTGCATGTTCTTCTTTGCTCACAACTTATGTAAAACATTTGAAGGCCATGGCCTATACGCTATATATATATATATGTATGTATGTATGTATGTATGTATGTATGTATGTATGTATGTATGTATGTATGTATGTATGTATGTATGTACATACATCTACATACATACATACATACATACATACATACATACATATATGTATGTATGTATGTATGTATGTATGTATGTCTGTGTATGTATATACCCACGTACTCAAATGAAAAGGTAAACCATATATAACTATACTAAAATATGGGAAAACTCAATTGTCCATTTGGGAAAATACAAGAAAATGAACTAAATAAAAAGAATAAATACATTTTGAATCCCCAATGAGGGTATAAACCAAATAAGAAGAGAAAAGAAGCATGTTCATTCCTTCAAGAGCTTGCAATGGCCTCCAATGGCCTCCCCTCCACCTCCAACAACCTACAAAACCAAAGAAAGAAAATGAACCAAATGAAATGAGAAATAAGTTTTCATAAGGATGTTTTAGGGTTAGTTGCCCTTCTCCCACATCAAGGGCCCAAATTGAATCCATCCAAGGGATGAGATTCATCCCTACAAAAAGTAGGTGGAGAGTGGGTGAGTGGGAAATTACCCTTTTAATTTAAATGTTTTATTTCAAAAATATGGATTGACTTTTTAAGGGGTAGGGAAGTGTTCATTATCCTAACCCAACATTTAATAAGGGACCTTGCTAGTTGTTTCAAGTTTTTAGAAATTAAATAACCTTGGTATTTAATTTTATTGGCCACTTTTACCCTTGACACCCCATGGGGGAATATTCAACTTTAGTAGGAATTAATTTGTTATTTAAATAATCCTTAGGGAGATTAAACATGCTTAGTCAAATCAATGTATTAAAGTTTAATGTAGATTTTAAATATTGTGTTATCATGGAAAATTATTTATTAAAGTCATCACCTTAGAGACATTAATGTGGCAACTGTCGTTTCAAAAACTTTTGTGGGCACGCTTTCAAAAAAAATTATTCCATAATTTTTCTAACTAAACCTAGGTTGTTCTTGGGTCTCGTGTGGGCATTTTTAGTGGGCGTTGACTGTGATGCAAAACAACACTTGCCTCATACAAACAAAATTGAAAAAAGGAAAGGAAAACAACACTACAACTTTAAGGAGGAGGTAATTAGGTTAGAAAAGCATAAAATTACAAACCTCACAACATTCGCCATGAATTATCAATTCTTCAATGTGGGGAAAACCACCCAATATGGTGGCACTAAAAGGAACATGATAGACTCCAACATAATTAATAAGGGTATTTTTGTATTAATTTAAATGTGGAAAACCTTCAAGTATCTTAAATTCTAATCTAGGGTAATCCTCCCGTAGAAAATACTTTGTAGACAGTTTGATTTCCCTCAATTGGGGGCTGCCGTTTCAATGATTTTACCTCTTACAATACCCCATGGTCAGATAATTTAGAATAGGGACGTAAATTTTCAAAAAAATTCGTGTGGCCACAATCATTGCAGCTCCAAATTTTCAACAATTGGGCATAGGCGTAACAACCATTCAAGTGTATCATCACTCGGTCCCAGAATATGTTGGAAATATGCATTTGTTGCATATTTAATTCCAACCGTAGCTTTTTAGGAAAGCTAATTTTTTCTTTAGTCTTGTTTTAGTTTGCTTTAGTTAAGTTAGCTTTATCTTATTTTTATCATTAGATTTAATTAAAATAAATCTGTTTTAATTGATGCATAGCATGCAACTATTTTAAAGCATGAGTTTAGATTTAGAATGCTCGGTTGAAAGAGTGTTAGTGGGTGAGTTATTCTATTTAAATAACAGCAATTGTAATTACTTTGTATGCACACACAAAGGTGTGAAATCTGCACAAACAAGGAAGGATGTGCATTGAAAGCACACAGTTGCACACACAACTTGATTATAAAAGTGAAGCTCGAGTATGATGAAGCTTTTATTAATGGAGATTATGCACGTGAGTGTTGGTTCAAATATTCATCTATTTATGCAAGTTATTTAAGATTCTATTTATTTCTTTTATGTTTTTGTTGTATAAGACTACATATTTTCTACAAATTGGTATCAAAGCGAGGTTATCCTAGCGACTTATTAAATTGGTAGCAAGCTATGGCTTCACACATCCGGTATGCAAACACCGCAATTTAATGGAAAGAATTACGAATACTATTTGTTGACCATGACGGTGCTATTCGGATCTCAAGACGTGTGGGAGATTGTTGAAGATGGGTACACAGAGCCCACAAATGTAGCAACATATCTTGCACTTTCTCAAGTAGAGAAACATACTTTGAAGGAGTTACGAAAGAAGGACGGAAAATCTCTTTTCTATATTCATCGAAATGCAATGCATGAAAGCACTCTCTCCAAGAGTGGTAGTAGCGATCAAGCAAATCTTTTGCATGGGATACTTTACAAGTTGCATATCAAGGTAAGGAGAAAGTAAAAGCGCCAAGCTACAGTTACTTCGTAGAGATTTTGAGAATTTAGCAATGAAAGATTCAGATTCTCGTAGAATCATTTTTTACTTATGTAGTTGGCTTAGTCAATCAAATCAAATCCCATGGTGAGACTCTTGAGGATAGAAGGATTATTGAAAAATTGCTTAGAAGTTTGCCTACGAAATTTGATCCTTTAGTTGTTGCTATTGAAGAAACTAAGGATCTGAGTCAATTTTCTATTGATGAGTTGCATGCATCACTAATCAATCATGAACAGAGGATGAATAGATCACATGCAAGTGTAGATCAGGCTTTTGCATCTCGAAAGGTAGTCATGGCAAAAGAAAGGAAGTTTTAGCCTAAGAGGCAGAGGAAGAAGTCCATCTAGAGGACGTGGCAGCGGTTCATCAAACTCAAGTGGAAGAGGATAGAATCAAGAACAGAGTTATGGTCAGAGACAAGATAAGTCTCATGTTTAGTGTCATTATTGCAAGAAGTATGGGCACTATGCTTATGATTGCAAGAAAAAGCAATATGATCAGGAGAGACAAAATCAAAATCAAGTTGGAAGTTCTATTTCTAAACCTATGTTTATTGCATGCACAAGGATTGCCAAAGCAATAGCTTCTTTATCCCCTATTGAATGTAATTTTTCAAAAGAGAGTCCATGTGATGTATGGTATTTGGATTCAGGTTACAATAATCACATGACAGGTAATCTAGATTTGTTTTCTAGTTTGGATGATTCAGTTAAGAGTGATGTAACTCTTGGAAATAACAATATTGTGTCTGTGAAAGGAAAAGGCACAGTTAGTATTCTAACAAGACAGGGGAGCAAAAAATTATGCAAGATGTTTACTATGTTGTAGGTTTGAAACATAACCTTATGAGTATTAGACAACTAGTACAAAAAGGATACAGAGTTTATATGGAAGATAATGAGTGCGTGATTGTGGACAAAGCTCCTAGCACTCAGTTGATTGCAAAAGTGAAGATGAGCAGCAATAGGATGTTTCCATTGATTTTGAAACTGGAAAAAGAAGAAATCAGATCTGTTTGTAGCAAAATTAGTAGCTCAGTTTGTAGCAAAGTCCTGCGTTAAGCCAAATCAGTCTTTTGTTGAGTCTTGTGCTCAAACAGATGAGTCCTACGCCAATGAAAATTAGGTCTACACTACAGTAAGCAAGTCCTGCACTGATTCCTGTGTAAATATAGTTGAGTCCTACGCTGAAGGAACACAATCAGCTTTTCATTTAGTCATGAAGGATGAAACATGGCTTTGGCATCTAAGGTATGGACATTTGAATTTTGGAGGTTTGAATTTATTACATAGAAAAAATATGGTTAAAGGTTTTCCATTGATTCAGAAACCGAGGAAAGGGTATGTGAAGGTTGTATTTTAGAAAAGCAACATAGTGATTCATTCCCGAGTTGGCAAAATAGCAAAAGCAAGTGCACCACTCGAGATTGTACATTCAGATTTATGTGGACCTATGCAGATAGCTTCTATTGGAGGTTGTATTTATTTTATGACATTCATTGATGATTACACAAGGAAGACATGGGTTTATTTTCTAAGAAATAAATAAAATGCCTTTGATACATTTTAGCAGTTCAAGGCATTAGTGGAGAAGCAAAGTGGATACTACATCAAAGTTCTCAGAATGGACAGAGGAGGTGAGTATGTTTCTAATGAGTTTATAAATTTTTATAGATATCATGGTATACACAAGAAATTTACTACCAGGTATATACCACAACAGAACGGTGTGGCAGAGAGGAAAAATAGAACCATCATGGAGATGGTGAGAAGCATGTTGAAGGCAAAACATCTTCCAAATGAGTATTGGGCAGAAGTAGTAGCAACTTCTGTTTATATTTTGAACAGGTGTCCAACGAAACTTGTTAGGAACATGGTTCCTCAACAAGCATGGACTAATAGGAAACATAGTGTTTCACATTTTAGAGTTTTTGGTTGTGTAGCGTATGCACATGTACTTGATGAGCTAAGGAAGAAGTTAGATAACAAAGGAGAAAAGTGTATTTTTGTTGGGTATTCAGAGAATACAAAAGCATACAAGTTGTACAATCCAGTCATTGGAAAGGTTGTGATCAGCAGGGATGTATAGTTTATTGAGAATGAAGCATGGGATGGAAGTATAGAGAAAATAGTGAGTATAGCAACATCTATTCCACATGATGATATGACAGATGAAACGTTAGAGAAACAAGCTACTGTATCTACAAATCTTGGACATGCACCACAAGTTGTAGCACAAGCTACACCTCCATCTACAATCAGGAGGTCACCAAGATTTCAGTCATCTTCAGCCATGTAAGAGATACCATAGGGAACACCAAAAGCTACTCCATCACCAAAAAGTAGTCCTGTATCAAATACTCCTACGTGACCAAAAACAAGAAGTCTAAGTGAGATTTATAATGTTGATACAACTAATTTATTTTCATTTTTTGCATTATTTTCTCAAGCTGCAGATCCAGTATATTACGAAGAGGCTATAAAGAATGAAGTTTTGGGGAAAAGCCATGGATGATGAGATTGATGTTATAGAGAATAATCAGACATGGGAGCTAATGGATCTTCCAAAAGGAAAGGACGTGATAGGAGTCAAGTGGGTCTACAAGACAAAATACAATGTTGATGGAAAAGTACAGAAGCACAAAGAAATGCTGGTTACAAGAGGTTTTACGCAACAATATGGATTTGACTACAACGAAACATTTGCACCAGTAGCACGTTTGGACACGATAAGAATGGTTTTAGCAATTGCAGCTCAAAACAAATGGCCTATTTATCAAATGGATGTTAAATCAACATTCTTAAATGGATTCCTTGAAGAGGAAGTTTATGTAAATCAACCAGAAGGTTATGAGATTGAAGGTCATGAAGGAAAAGTATACATATTGAAGAAAGTTCTCTATGGTCTCAAACAAGCACCTAGAGCTGGTACAATAGAATAGATTCTTATTTGATTGAGAATGGTTTCAGTAGGAGAGCAATGTGAGCCTACCTTATACACCAAGATAAATGAGAAAGGTAAAATTTTAATTGTTTGTTTATATGTAGATGATTTGATCATTCATTGGAAATCTATCTACAGAGTCATTCAAATCAGCTATGAAGAAGGAGTTTGAGATGACAGATCTTGGTCTTATGCATTATTTTTTGGGTATTGAAGTTCAACAATCAGAAGGTGAAGTTTTTATCTCACAAACAAAGTATGCAAGTGACGTTTTGAAAAGGTTTAACATGTTGAATTGTAAGCCAGCACCAACACCACGATTCTGATGAGGTTTGAAGTTGAGCAAAGAGGATGAAGGATCGTTTGTGGATCCAACATTGTTTAAAAAGTTGGTTGGAAGTCTTATGTATTTGACGGCCACAAGGCTTGATATCATGTATGGTGTGAGCCTCATATCAAGGTTCATGGAATCTCCAAAAGATTCACATTGGCAAGCTGGAAAAAGAATTTTGAAGTATGTACGTGGAACAAGAAATCATGGAATTCTTTATTCAAGTTCAGATGAGTTCAAACTCATTGGTTATACAAATAGTGATAGTGCTAGAAGTATAGATGATCGGAAAAGCACATCTAGTTATACTTTTCACTTTGGAAGAGGAGTGGTTTCATGGGCATCAAAGAAGTAGCCCATTGTCACATTATCTTCAGCAGAGGCGAGTATGTAGCAGCAACAGGAGAAGGCATGTCAAATTTGTTTGGATGAGAAGAGTGTTGTGATTTACAACGAAACAAGAGGAAGCTACACATATTTTTGTGACAACAACTCAGCCATAGCGTTGTCCAAAAATCATGTTTTTCATAAGAGGAGCAAGCATATTGATACGAGGTATCATTTCATCAGGGAGTGGTAAACAACAAGGAAATTCATCTTGAATTTTGTAGATCCAAAGATCAGTTTGCAGACATTTTTACAAAGGCTTTAGCAAAAGAAGTTTTCGAATATTTGAGAGATTGTTTGGGAGTTTGTAATCCTGCACATGGCAAATCTAAAAAAGCAAACACAGCTCTAGAAGAGTGAAAGCTACAGTTTGAAATTAAGGGGGAGTGTTGGAAATATGCATGTGTTGCATATTTAATTCCAACCGTAGCTTTTTTAGGAAAGCTAATTTTTGCTTTAGTCTTGTTTTAGTTTGCTTTAGTTAAGTTAGCTTTATCTTATTTTTATCATTAGATTTAATTCAAATAAATTTGTTTTAATTCATGCATAGCATGCAACTATTTTAAAGCATGAGTTTAGATTTAGAATGCTCAGTTGAAGAGCTGTTAGTGGGTGAGTTATTCTATTTAAATAACAGCAATTGTAATTGCTTTGTATGCACACACAAATGTGTAAAATCTGCACAAGCAAGGAAGGATGTGCATTGAAAGCACACAGTTGCACGCACAGCTTGATTGTAAAGAGCTGAAGCTCTGAGTATGATGAAGCTTTTATTAATGGAGATTATGCACAGCAGTGCTGGGTCAAATATTCATCTATTTATGCAAGTTATTTAAGTATTTTGTTTATTTCTTTTATGTTGTTTGTTGTATAAGACTACAGATTTTCTACAAATAATGATTTAACACGCATGTTTTGAGAAACAATAAAACACCAAGATTAGCAAGACCTTTTAGAAAATCCAAATCTACTAGCTCTAAATTAGTGAGTGTGTTGCAGGCAAAAATAGAGCCCGGAACTTGCATTCTTGGCTTCCTGCCAATCCTGTCCATGTTTACCACATTACGAAGATCGATTCATTTGAATCCTTTCAAAGTCGCATATTCAATCTATTTGGAAACATGGGTATTGTTGAATTCATTCAAAGAGGTTTCAAACTCGAAGCTTTTAAGAGAGGCAGAGTGGAGGTGGAGAACATCATAAATTATCCCTTTTATTTTTTGAGATTGCAAATTTTTGAAATCCTAAGAAGAGAAATAGAGATTGGGCATTTCCCTACTACTGCCTCTGAAGTGGATTGAATTTCCTTTGAGAGGAAACTACTATCTGTCGTTGTTTTGTTTGTTTCTAGTCTGCAGAGGGAGAATATTCTAGCACTGGTGAAGAAGCGGGTTGAATTTTCTCAGAGAGGAAACTACTGTCTGCCGCTGTTTTGTTTGTTTTTAGTCCGCAGAGGGAGAATATTTCAACGCTGGTGAGGAATCTGCCGGGGAAGGTGCTAGATAATCTACAGGGGACGGGTAAGGCAACAATTAAGAGGAGAAATGACAGGTCGAAAAACTTGCTGCAAAACCCATGCCTGAAATGTACCCCCAATTGGATTTCAACGCATCTAAGAGGAGGAATGTACCCACTATTGTCCGACCCAGAAGGTCGCATCTCACTACTAAACACCTTCGTCGTAATAACATAATTAAACTCATCTAAGAAGGGTAGAAGATTTTTAATTTATTCATTGTAATTGTATTTAACATTTTGGACAGTGCACAACCATTATAAACCAATGCAAATAAAAATTCATAAGAATAAAAATCACTATAACTGCTGGTTAGAAGCACCTACACTTCTTTTTTATTTATTTTTACAAAGAGGGAGGCTGGAGCTACACATGAATGTTTTGACCTGCTAAAAACTTTTGTGTAATAGGACGTAGAATGAAATTCGGGTGGGATTCAAGAGCTTTTAACTGCTCAACAAGGAGGTTCATGTATATTATCCAGCTACCATCTCCATTAGAGCTACGGGTTGGCATGACATAACCTTTAGCACAAGGTACATAGTAGCTTGCCAAATTAGGTTTTCCCCATCCATGATCCACATCATACAAGGGGAAACGCAACCCGGAAGACACAACGAATGCTGGTTCACCTCTCTTTAGATATATATTTGGTATGACAGATGATGGTTTTGACATTTCCACCAAATCTACTAAGCTTTGAAAATACTCTTCATTTGCTGCACAATGTATTGCATCATGAATTAGCTTTGCACTCCAGCTTAATGGCTGTTTCTTTATGTCGCCAGCACTAGCCTCAACAAAAGGCAGTAGAAGAACATTTCCAAAGTAGTTAGCAGGCATTCCAATTTTTTGTAGGCGGGAACGACCATCTAGGGCTATGCATATGTTACAGTTTATTGTGTCCTTGATCCCTTGGCCTTGTAAAAATAATTTCCATAAATAAGCAGAGAAGGCCTGCAATTTGCTATAACTGTTACCAAGTTCATTTGCAGAGAGTTGGAGCTTTTCAATGTCTTTGGCACTGAGGTAGTATATTCTACTTGCAAGCTGAGGGGTCTGTTGGATGGATCCCATAGGAGTTAGCTTCGTGTACATTTGTTCAATTCCGGGACAGCGAGAAGGGGGATCTCTGGGGACTAATATGGAGCGTGTAAAGCTTGGAGTGACTGACAAAATGGATTCATTTCTAGAAATCTTTGCCCAGCATGTGAAAAACAAGTTGGCAGAGAATGAATCTGCAATCCTGTGATCGAATGTGCATCCCACAACTATTCCACCACAGCTAAACTTTGTTACCTGCAATTATAAAACATTTATAATTGTTAAAATTCTAATGCATTAAAAGTTAGCGAGATCTAGGAAACTTGAAAAAAATGGTATTGTATTATTAGATAATTAATCATTACAACTCTATTATTATAGAATAGAGACTAAAAACGTAGAGCCTATCCCTTACATAGGTTGGCAGTTAACGCGTAAAAAAGTGGCGCCTATGCGTCACAACGGATTGACCATCAAGGTCAACTTTGTACTTGGTCTCAAACCTGTGATTTTCCTGTCCCAATTCTTATGTCCTACAATCGTGCTGTGCGTTCATGTTTGAACCAATATAGTGTATGTTCTTCTTAAAATATTGCTAATAGAAATTTGAGGAAATATGTAACAAGGCAACAATTTAATGTGTTGTAAGTAACAAAGCATTACATTATTACCTATATAGGTAGCAGCGTGACAGAAAATACTTTTTACCTATTGTAGTAATGTGCAGGAGGAGTAGGCTCTTCCAAATAAAAATGGTATGAACAAGAATAATGTGTGCCTAACAGTCCTAAATCTAATACCAATGGAATAGAAATAAATTCAGACATCATAAAAATAACAATCACTTATCAATAAAAAATATCTAAAAATTTAATTTTATATTAATTTCTGTTGGTTTACAGATATCCTCACATAATTTTCCACTCTAAATTTTAGCGTTTCCCAGGCACCTCATAGGTGAGAGGGATCCTCACAAAATCATATCGAGTAAAGAGTGTATAAAAATATTCATGTATTTTAGAATAGTTAGTACTTCAACAATAAATACTGGAGTTCCATTGCCTAAAGAGTTCTATAATATTTATCACCTGAATGAAAATACGGAGTTCCATTGGCATAAGAGTGTTTTATAATAGCTATCACCTGAACAGAAAATACCGGAGTTCCATTGCCATAAGAGTCCTTTGGGAGAAGAGGATTAGCTTCCCCTTGACAGCTGCCATGGGATCACAGAACTCCACCTGACAAAGAGGAATGGCAGCATGAGCTTCTGCAAATTCAGCTCCCTTGTTATTACAAAGCATCTCTGGATACCCAACACCATTGGTAACCATTCTTCCACCAAAAACATAATAAGGCACGATTGCCTGTGAGAGAGATCTTTTGAGATTAGACAGCACAGCAGCGAAACTAGTTTGACTTGAATTTTCATAACAGAAGAAAACATGTACCATAACAACAGGAAGTGTAAGATCTATATTGCTTAGATGAAGAACATGCTCTTGCATTGGAAGATCAGGCACTATGAATTCTGACTTCACGACCTCCACACTGTAATCGTTGGAAATGGCCATTTCAAAGTACTCTTAGGCTCAACTAGTAATACTGTAAGTATGCAAAGTAATGCAAATATGCCCCCTTTATATAGGCAGAGCATTTAGAGTTTGTAAGTTATTAGGGATAAAGAATCTCTATATTTAACCTTTATTGTATGTTAATTTAGGTTAACATTTATTATTGGAACTGTCTTTTATATTAATATAAAATAAAGGGAGTTATATAGTAAGGGATGAGCGGAAAACTCACGATCCCACAAATGTCATTAAGGCACCAGCGAACGTCCAAAGGGTACAGCAAAATAAAAAATAAACAGGAAATGGAGAGTTAAGAAGGACCAGATCTAGAAAGAGCTGTGGAGACAAATAAAAACCATTGAAGCCGAAGCCATCACTAACCAAGTAACAGGTCGAATAACATGAGGCTCAAAGCGCCCTTTCTTCTCCTTAGACCTCGGTTTCCACTGAATTACAATACAGTTAATTCATGTGTAGCAAAGCAAAATTCAAAAAAAAAAGAGGAAAAAGAGAAATATTGATGATTTTGTTTTGACAATAAGAACTGACATATAACTTTGAATTGTATTTTTTTGTAAGAGTAGTTTGACTTTTGTATTTTAATAAAAGAAGAAAAAAAAGAATTATTGATGATTTTATTTTGACAATAAAAATTGACATAATTTTAAACTATACTTGTATTTTTTTTTAGGAGTAGTTTGACTTCTGTATTTTAATAAAAAAAAAAAAAAAAAGGAATTATTGATGATTTTATTTTGACAATAACTTTGAACTATATTTCTATACTTGTATTTTTTGTAAGAGTAGTTTTTCTTTTGTATTTTAATAAGTGTCCTTCGAACATTTGATAGAATATAATTTTTTTTAAATAAATAAAAACTTTTTTTTCGGAATTAAATACAATTAAATTTCTAGAAATTGAAAACGAACCCGCTCGAATATTTTTTAATTTTTATTAAAATGTTGACTTGATATGGCTTCACAAATAATTAAATAATATTTTAAATATTTTGGGCTTTTGGCTTTTGGCTTTTGGCTTTATATACACAGATATTAAAAATTGAATAAACAAAACAAAATATTCTTTATTCTTTCTTGTTTTCTAATAATTAATTTATAGCATACGATTATTTTTATTGAGAATCTTGTTGTAAGAAAGCAAAGGAAGGACCGCCCCGCCAGCAAATAAAAAACATTAATTTTTCAATAGAAAATATCCCGTTGAAATATATATTGAATTTATTGATATATAAATCCAGAACGTTGTCCAAATTCCGACTTCATAATATTTTGGAATTTTGGTTTAATTGAAATGTAGACTTCATGTTGATTATTCTTGGCTCCATTAAACTATAATTGACACTATGATTTTATGATTGGTGTTTGTTGGTGCAATTTGTTTAGATGTCCTCGTTCAATTTTGTTTAAGAAGTGTTATTTATTAACAATCGCACGTGTACAATGTAATGTGAATGTTGAACGGTATATGTTATTTGATTTAGAGGGATAGTTATTACTTTTGTAGTTGATGTTGATAAGGGGTGTGATTGATTTTGTAAGTGTAGGAATATAGATGAAGCATTACATTTAAAGGTTCTATCTTTACATTTCAAATTTGTTACAATTTAACAAGATGTTCAAAGATAGCATCATGTGGGATTGTTTATTAAATGTTACCCTTCAAGTGTCACCAAATATTATTTACCATATTTTGGTTGCAGAAATGATCTTTTGCCTAATGCTATAAACTATTTTGGGTCAATTTGTCAGTTTTGTAGAGTTGGAGAGCTTTATATCACTAGGGTGTGATCAATTTATGGAGGAAGGTGAGTATGCAGGGAGTTATTCTTTACTTGATATCAATTAATTAATTAAATAAGAGTTTATGTTCACATCGTGATTGAACAAATGATTATGAGGTACAAAAAGAATTGTCAAAAGAATGATAGTGAGGTACCAAAAAAAACTATTGGAAGAGTATTTTTTTGGTGTTTCAAGGGAAGGGAACAATCAATGGAGTGTGTTGTGTAGTGGACATGGATTTGTAGCCAACTTCCAGCTAATAAAACAATCTTGATTCAAGTTAATATATATACCCACACCAATCTTAAGTCACGTAAGAGTTCAATCCTACAACTAAGAAGAACTTTTAATATCAACTGCATTATTAGAACCTTAATCCCAGAAACAAAACTCAAAAATATCAATTTGATTAAATCCTCCGAGTAAATTAATAAGCTTCCTTAAAACCATTTATCCGGTATTAAAATAAGCCCTGAATTGTCAAGCAACGAGAAAAGAAACTTGTAAAATCCTATATCCAGTATAACAATAAGAGCACGGTTTCACTGATTTCTTACCACTTCGTGTCCCGAGTTTGAAAATTAGCTGCATTATTAGAATCATAAGCACCAAAATGTATAAATATAGCATACAGGTCCAAAGTTTGCAACTAACAAATTTCCTGTTATTCCCTATTCTGCATCCAATTTCCTTAAAGCAAATATGAAAAATAGGCCTCGAATCTTTAAGTTGTCAATAAAACGTTCTCACACATTTTGACAGTGGAAGAGGAAATTTATCCACATTCATCAGACTCTATTCAGAATCAAAGAGAGACCAGTCAATGTAAAAAAAAATCTATAATGCAAAAGATTGGAAAATGAGGATTTTTAATATTTCTACAAGGACTTTCTGTCCATTTCCTAGGTGATACAATTCAGAAACCGGTCTGAAAATTTTAAATGTCAAAAGATGGGAACAATAACCTTGACTCTACAATTACAAAATGCAATGCTTGGCTAGCAAACAGGAGACAGTTGTGATTGTTTCATTGTTGCAAAACTTGCTTCATTGTAGGCCTAATTGAAAGTGAATCCCACAAAGTACACATTACAACGAGATGCAGTGTATCTACTAAATCATCATGAGGTGCCCCATCCCATAAGCCTGCAATGAAAAGGTCTTTGGCTTGTCCTTTTCGACGCAACATACATGCCCAAGCAACAATGTTGAATCCATTACCATAGCTAGAAAATGAAGGGTCAAGAACTTTCTTATTAGAAAGTAAGCTATGCTGAAGCATAACTCCATCACTCTACACATCATCCTTATCTGATACATGACATGTCATTGCATATTCTAGGAAACATACCTAAATGTTCCTATAACATTGGCTTTTGCATGAGTTTATGAGGTCCTTAGAAGCCTAGCAAGACCAAAGTCAGAAAGAAAGGAATTAAAATTGTTTTCAATCAGAATATTCTTACCAACTGAAGCAAATTTCAATCATTGTCTCTGACTTTCCTTCCTAAAATCAACTCCAGAAGAACAATTTCATGACTATATACATTATATTTCTCATTAAACCTTGTTGTTCTTGCATATTCAAGGTTAATGAAAGAATCAACTTCCATTCTATTTGTAAGATGGAAACCACAAATCTTAATGGAATTGAAAAAGCATCATGTTAGTGTGGCATCTGTTTCTAGACTTGTTTTCCTCCATTTCTGGCCAAAAGCCATTAGAAAAATCTTCTTGTGTCAATATTTATTTCCATTTATAATGTATTTGGTGCTTATCTAAGTGTCTAAGTTTGGAACTTCTCACTACCATCTACTCCTGATTGCATTTGTTAGAAAGGTTAGAAGACCTTATAGATGTTATGACTGTGAAGTACATAACTTTGGGGTATTAGCTACTATGCTTGAAGTACTTGAAAGTGAACAATGTGGCTCTTGAGCCAATTTCTTCCTGCAATATTTGACCCAAAAATTGTCACAAATGTTTTGAAGTGACCTTTTCCTGCAATAGTTTCCCAAAGCTGACCATTCTTTGTCATATCATCAGATTTTGTCACATCAACTACTGTGATACTCATATTATTCCTAATTATACAAAGTTTCCCATTCAAGAGCATTATCCCATATCCTTTTGTTGTCACACATATCAGATAGTGTTTTTACATCTTTCTTAGGTTCATCCTCTGCTACATACCCACAATCTTCTTGCCCTCGTAATTGGTCTCACCATGATTTAACAAGCTGTGATATTATACTTAATATCTTGCAGCCTCTCTAAGAAAGTATATAATAATTACAAGATGAGTGTTTTTGTCCAGAAATCTGGCTGGGAATCGACTCGAAGGTCCTATTCCAGAGAACATTATTTCATGTGTTTCTCTTAATTATTCGTAAGTTAAATGGCGTTCAAGAAAATGTTTAGCGAATATGTTGTCCTCTAAGCTTTTCTATGTTTGATATTGGCTAACTTGGATATGTATGATGTTGTGTAACAAAATTGTGGACCAATGTAATGAACACCATCCATCTAAAAACTGACAATTATTTACATCAGTTTGGGTTCAGGAATACTATTTTGCATAATTATATCTTTGTACCATTCAAATCATCCAAAGGAATTTACAAAAGGCTCTACAAACAAAATGGAGCAAGGTGATATAACTAACATGGCTACACATGATTTCATATTGTATAGATTATCAGACAACAATTCAGAAAGCAATATCTTATTAGAATTTCTTTATTGACACATCTCTTTGTTACATTTAGGTTATTGAGGTTGGTCATACTACACATGGACGTGGATCTTCACATTTACGATGGCGTAATGAGAATCACAAAAATATAAACAAGAAATATATAATTGTCTATAGTGCTACAAGCATTGTTTATAAATGTGTTCTAAAGAATTGTAAGCCAATTGCTATAAAGAGACTCTATAGTCACTACCCACAAAGCTTGCATGAATTTGAAACTGGGATGGAAACAGTTGGAAGCATCAAGCATCGAGAATCTTTTGAGTCTAAAGGGCATGGACTATCCAAAGTCCAAAATATAGCTAAATATTATGCATCAAAATGTATTCATGGGACTCCACCTCCTCACATGCATAAATTTTACACCTCAGTTTTTTTTTGGTTTTGAATTTTATTTTTCTTTGAGTGATTGTTCAATGCAAAATAGTGTCTTTTAGTATCAACCACTTAGATTACATTTTTCCAAAATCTCTTACCTGATTGAATCTTAGTGTTTAGTGAATTTTGAAGCAAATATTAGATCTACCTAAGATGGATTATTATGGGGTACACCCTAAATAGCCTTTCCAAGCTATACAATTGGCTTATATTTTCTCCCATGTCCATTACTCTGTTTTAGGTTAGACAACCAAAATCATTTGACCATGACAACTACAATTTCTCTTTAATCATATGTCCATATGCATCATATACTTTTTCGTAGCGACCACATCTCCCTTGGATTTTTCAGAATGGCCAATGCATTTTACAAATTCCTTAACTTTCAAAGCATTTTCAAATTCCTTAATTAGACAAGTTCTATGACATTTCTTGACTCCCTTCATTAGACAAGTGCCCACAAGCATTTTCACAGAGTATAAATCTAGAGGGCCACCTCTTTCTTCTATCAATACAAGTTAGTAAGACGAAAACATGGAGGGTAAGAGAAATACCTACTCAATTTGTAATGACCACAAATTTGATGCACTAAAACCATGTCAATCTCCATTAGATAATTTGGAAAAATTACGAAAAAAAAATTGTTAAATACATTTAAATTAAATTAAGTCCATCTATCACCACCAAATGTCTAGCCATTTTATACGTCGATCTGAATCAATTAAAATTTAATACAAGATTTAAATCCATTTCTAATTTTCCCAATTTTTCTTTTTTATTTAAATATATTGACTCATTTAATATCGTTATTTCACCTCATTTAAAAATTCACGTTAGTTTATTATAGGCTAATTCCTAAGGTGGTTTAAATTTATCTCCTTTAATAACTTAACATCAATACCTATCATTTAATTATTTAACCATACATTTTACTTTTAATTACTTTAATCCCTTTAGTTCATTATCAAAAATACCATGCACAAAATTGTTTAATTAATCCTTACAACCCAATGCTATTTATTTATTTATTACCCTATAACAAAAAGGTCACAACTTGACCTAACCACTAAGTGGCCCCATTCAACCAATACCCATAATTTTTATTTAAAAAGAAATTACTCATTCCCACAAAACTTTCAACTACTTAAAATGTGTAGGGACAATTCTCTACCCTAGATTAAACCAATTACCCATTGGATCAAGATTTCCCTAAAATCCTAATGGTTTCTTTCTTATTCCCTTATTTTCCCTAATCCTCACATTTGCATCGTTTTGATTTTTACGAGTTAGGGTTTGAAGTTTTCTAAGATGTAAATTATTATTATTTAAAAAATTAGAAACAACCCATCGATTTGTTATGTACATCAAATTTTATTTGCTTAGGAGATATATATATATATATGATTTGTTGTTTTATTTTAAGCAATCCACTAATCAAGTTTATGTGTATAAAAAAATATAAAGCCATACGTAATTTATATACAATTATATATCTCTATATATGTGAGATAGTTCTACCAATATCCATTTAATTCAAAGTAAAAGCTTTAAATAAATCAACATATTTTTATAAGATGATAAGGAGTAACTAAATGCATTCACATTTCTATTTGCAATATTGTATAAACATACAACAATGATATGATCTTTCTATTTTAAGCATTACTAACAGAGGGAAAAAAATAATAAGAACTAAACCAATTCCAAACTTATTCTCTTTTAGAATACAATGAAGTATGATTGTAACACCCACTAAAAGCGACCACTCAAGATCCAATAACAACCTAGGTTTAGATAGAAAAATTCTAGAATAATTTTTTTTTGAAAAGTGTGACCACTACCATGCTTAAAGCCATAGTTGTCACAACAAGATTCAAGGTCCATTATAATTTAATAAATAAAATTTTCCCGTTATAACAAACATTAGAACCACATTACAAAATTAATAAGGGTAATTAATCCCAAACATAGTTAAGTTTCTCTTAGGTGTTAATTTAATAAACAATTAAATAAATACACTATAGTTAAATATTCCTTAATTAATCTTAGAGGGTCAAAGGGCCAAAACAATAAATGCCCAAGGTTTTTATTTTCACTAGGTCTAAACAATAGCCGAGGTTCTTATTTACATGGGTTAGAAAAAAATCCCATATCCCCTATCGTGACTCAAAAAAAAAATCAACCCATGTTGTAGAATTAAACATTTAAGTTAATAAGGGTAATTTCCCACTTACTGCTCTCGAGACTCATCTTTGCACTTCAACATTTTTTCACATATTTAACACACTTAAGGTTTCCTTAAAATATTTCCATTAGATAGGAAATTTCTTCCCCTTTCCAATGACATAAAGAAGTCCTTCTAACTCATATTTCTTAAGTTACTGAGGTTGGGGCACAGGAAGGAAAATTTTCCCAAAGGTTAGCTGCGGGCACAGGGAGGAAAATTTTCCCTAAAGGCTGACCTACGAGGCACAGGAAAGAAAATTTTCCCTAAAGACGGGCTGCGGCCCTGGGAAGAAAATTTTCCCTAAAGGCGAGGCCTACGGGCACTGGGAAGAAAAGTTTCCTAAAGGTTGGCTGCGGGTGCGAGGGAAGAAAATTTTCCCAAAGGCGCAAGGGACACGTGGCACATTGATAAGCCCAGGTGGGAAGGCGGGTTGTAGGAGTAAATTTGAATCTTAACTCTTTTTGTTTGAAAGTGCAAAAAGGTTCAAAAACCCCCGCACCTCCACCAACGCTTAAGGAAGCCACGTGTCCCGCCCAAAATTTCAAACAGGGAGTGAACTGTGGGGGCAAAATTAGAAATATTGGCTTTTAGAGTTAAAAGGCATGAAGCTTAAAAACAACTTGTGCCTCTGCTGATGCCAAGCGAAGCCACGTGTCAGTCCAATAGTGACCTGCGGGAAGGCAGGCCGGCGGGGAAAACTTAGGAATTTTTGCCAAACTTTTCCCAAAAATGGTAAGGTCTAAAACCATCTGTGCCTTCGCCGATGCCTAAATATGCCACATGTCAGAACCACAGTGACATGCGGGGAAGCAGACTAGTAGGAAGACTTAAGATTTTTCACCCTTTTTTAAAAGGTAAAGTTTGAAGGTGCGGGCCCGCGAACCCGCGGAAGTGTTTTCCCAAAAGTGAATTGGAGGGGCTACGAGGCCGCGGAGGAACTTGTGACCCTTTTTTTTGCAAAAGTTCCCAGGTAATTTTCGGGCTGCGGGTCGATTTACAAAATTTTCCTTCTTTTTTTTTGAAACCAAACGAAGTAAAAACTTTAGAAGGCCATAACTTTAATTTGGAAGCTAAGATTTGAGAAAATAAGGACTTTTTGGAAAGGGCTTGAACTCCTCTTTGCATAGGAACCATAAAAAATTGTTTTTGACAAATTTAAGTGGATGAATTATAAAAAAACGTCTCTCCTACCATTAAAACGTGAATTAAATGTTTTTACTTAACAGAGTTAATTCAATTTGCCATTCTTTCTTCTTCGACATGCCAAACCAACATGGAAGATTGCACTTACAAAGGTTTGGATAGATTTCACAAGGTTTAAATGATGGATTGGGTTTCAAAATGAGTTTCCTCCTCTTTAATGCAAAACATCGAGTTTTGGTCTAAGTCGACTAATTGGATAGATTTTGCAAGGCTTAAATGATGGTGGGTTTCAAAACGAGTTTCCTCCTTTTTAATGCAAAACATCGAGTTTTGGTCTAAGTCGACTAATTGAAGTCGATAAATTTTATTGAGAAATTCAACTATTTGACAAAAAAATTATCTTCCTTAGCGTACATTATTATTTCAATTTGTCTTTCAAGTTGTAGAGTACTTTGTAAAAAAAAAAATTGATAAATATTTACAGTTTTAAAGTGAATCAAAATAGAAATCATACTTAAACTCGAATGGATTCTACTTTTCATTATCATCCTCTAAATATTTAAATTCATTCAAATCTAATTTACAAAGTTTAACTTTACTTCCATCAACACGTGAAGACCCAAAATGTAGTTCTACTTTCAAATCATGTATTTTAAATGAAACAGAGAAATGTAATATTTCTTCATACGTATTTCTTTTTCAATTTTCAAACAGAGATTTCACAATATATTACAAACAGATTCCAAATCAAAACCATACCATTTTTGGTAATTAAAACAACTCCTATTGAACTCCAATAATTCTTATACAACTTCATTTTTCATTCATCAAATACAACTTATAGGATATACATCTTTCACATTCGAATATAGATTCCATTTCCAAAACAGGAAACTTTCCACCACAAATAATATTACAATGCCATCCACTTGAAGTGGGAAATTTATACAACAAGGAAACCCCAGTCATCTGTGAAATTCGTCTTCATCTTCAGCTCCATAACAGCAACAAAACATCCACCATATATATTTTGATCTCAACAAAAAAAGAGGAGAGGCAATGCTCTCTACCCAATCAATAATTCTAATGAAGAGGAGAATCCTTCCTTCTCATTGGCCCCGAGCCCCAACCACAAAGCAATAAGAAATGTATTTCAACTCATGGCAACAAATAGACTTCCACAACACAAAAATAATTTTTACATATATTACACGGTCAAATAAATCTGCAGGTTTATAACCACAGGAAGAACAACAAACAATACTTAGGCTTCATCATGCACAAGCCAAAGGAGCAATACCCATGGGGGAAGCTACTTATACCTCTCAATGGGGAAATGAGTGTCCACCTTAAGATAAACGTGTATTATATATATATATATATATATATATATATATATATATATATATATATATATATATATATATATATATATATATATAATGCCCTTATGTCCCCCAAGTATCCCTTAAGCCTCCCATTCTCTTATCCCTTCCCACACTCTTATGGCACCCCATAACGAGTAAAGAAATGAAAGCTATTTATTTTGAAAGGTGGAACCCAATCCCAAACTCCCTCCACAATAACACTTATACCTCCCAAAACTCTTATACCTCCCCACAAGAGATCCACATACTCTTATCCTACACCCTACCTAGGCAATCTACCTAACCAGCTAACAACCTACCAAAATATTCAAAGCATTCACATATGCATAAATAAAAGAAGAACATTTTAAAGAGCCAAGCTCCTACCTCTCCATGGTAGAGTTTGCTCCAAAATTTCAACAACAATCTTTTTCTCAATCCAAACAGTCCAAAAGTTCCAGCAATCCACAATCATTCATAAAAATCTCTAACTCTCCTCAAACTTACAAGAGCTCCAAAACTAAAATAAGTAACAAAATGAAGTAACCCCAAAACAAGCCAAGGAATTTGAATAAATAGAAGAGGGAGAGAGAATGATGAGGTGGGTTCATATAGGATGTCACATCACACATCCTCAACTCCACCTAACAAGTCAACATCAAACTCCAAAACACAATTAAAAATGTGGGTGGATAAATCACATTTACTTACACATACAAACCAAGTCCGCACCCCAAGAACCAAAATTAATTTTATGTATGAATGTGTGATAAAAAAATTACAAATTTCCTTCTCAAAAATACATAATAATGTCTAATTTTGACTCCCAACCCATAGGTAGGGTTGGTGTGACAATTGAATAGGTGTGGGACAAGCTTAACTTGTCCTACAAGCCTCCAAAATCAGCCCCTAAGGAAGATCCGAATTTTAAAAGGAAGGTGGAGTGTTTCACACTCAAAGATACTTACACATTACTTACAACACATAATCCAAGAGCCATCAGCTCTAATAAATGCATTTTTACCCATTTAATTAATATAGTAACATGATTACTTACTAATCTAGACACAAATAAATAAATAATAAAGGGGAAAATACATCACTAAAAATCACATACAAAACTTTAAACAAAAGAAACTAAATAAAAGAATACACATAACCCCTTGGTCACATTTAAAGGTGATCCCCCATGGGAACCCCTAAAAAACCAACCAAACACACAAACAAATACACGTTGCCATGGTGACCCTTGTTGAATTCATCCAAAATTCCAATGTGGTTGGTCTCCAATCCCCCGATGTTTTTTGTGACATGTTTACCTACAAAACACAAATACCTCCTTCGGCCTCATGGCCACATCAAAACATCCAAAATAAATATAAAATATAACTCCAAATCATCTATATATATGAATCAAAACATCATCCAAGCAAGCAACAATCTCCTTTACAATTCCATCCATAATCATATGATCACAAGATTAGTTCCATTTTCTAGGTTTACTCGATATGACAAAATATCACATGTAAGGAAAACATATATATATATAACCATGCCAAGTAGTGTATCAACATCAATATAAAATGTCTCTAATAATCCACATGCATCATATATGAATCAAAATCAACCACAGTTCATGATCTCTAACGTCTAACATCATGCCAAATCAACAGCTACAATAATGTTCATAAGTATAGTCGACAGTATCATAATCAACAACAAAAAGGTGTCGGAGGGAAGTGGGCACTACATCCCCCTCCCCTTAGACTCGACTTCCTCCTGGAAGTCACTGGAATAGGTGTGGGAACTGAACTCGTAGCAAAGTAGCACCCTCCCATGTAGCCGCAATCTCATCATATCTATCCCACTGCACTCAAACTTGGTCAATCTCTGTGCCTTGAAGGTCCAGGGTCCTGCATCCTAAAATGCAGATGGGCTCCAATATAGTATATGAGAAGGGTCTGAAATATATTTCCTAACTACTGGAACATGAAACACATCATGGATACGAAAAAAGCTAGGTGGCAATGCTAGACGGTAGGCCAAAGGATGAATACGCTCAAAGATCTCAAAGGGTCCCATGAATCTACGAGCTAACTTATAGCCTTTTACGTAATGGATATGGCTCTTATGTGGCACTGAAACAAAAGAAAACCTTCATGCCCACACCGAAACTATGGTCAGTCCTATGTTGATTAGGATACTTCTTCTGCATGTCATGTGCTTCCTGTAGTCTCTACCTGATCATAACCACCTATTGCTCCATGTCCTATAATAAAGTTTGTCCAAGAGAAACCTTGTCCTCTAACTGTCCCAACTAAGAGATGTCCTACACTCTCTACCATATAGTGCCTAGAAAGGAGCCATGCCTATCAAACTCTAAAAACTATTATTGTAGGAAAACTCCACCAAGTACAAATACTCCTCCCATCTCGATTGGTGATCCATAACATACATCCTAAGCATGTCCTCTAGGATCTTATTTACCCGCTCAGTTTGTCCATCTGTCTCAGGGTAATACACCGTGCTGAAATTGATCTTCATCCCGAGAGTATGTTGCATGGTAGTCCAAAAGTGGGAAGTATACAGAGGATCGTGGTCACAAAATATCTTCCACGGAATCCTGTGCAATGTAACAATCTCATCTAGATACACCCATGTCACTGCACTAGCTATATAGGTGGTCTTCACCAAAGAAAAATGAGCCACTTTCATCAATTTATCCACCGCGACCATAATAGCGTCATGGTGGTATCTCGACATCGGTAGCCCAACAATGAATTCCTTGGAAATGGTGTCCCATTTCCATTCCGATATAGCATACAGAAATAGAAGGCCAGCTGGAGGTTGATGCTCGTCCTTCACTTTCGACACTCTAAATCAGTGTGACACAAATTGAGCCATGTCTCTACAAATTCCCCTCCGGTGATACAACTTTCTCAAGGTGGCGTGAATCTTCTTCACCTCGGGAAGAGCTGAATAGGGTGCACGATGTGCCTCTGTCAATATGTCCTGCCCTCAAGCCTCCATCTCTAGGAACATAAATCCGGACTACATGTGCTGAGAAATCCATCTACCTCCAATGAAAACCCGTCAAACTTCCCCTCAAGGGGTCTCTGAGACTCAATCTCCACTCTAGCTGCAATGTAGAAACTATAATGAGGAAGCTATTGTAGAATCCTACTCCGTAAATCTGTGCTCACTAAGGTGGCCATAACCACATGTCTCCTCCTATTGAGATCATCTGTAACCACATTCTCCTTTCCCTTCACATGCTCTATCTCCATGTCATACTCACAAAGAAACTCCATCCAATGCCGCGACGATCGTTGAGATTAGTCTGCATGAAGAGATGGGAAAGACTCAAGTGATCGAGTCATGAGAGTGAATCTCCAAAAAAAGAAGGAAGTGTCTCTATCGAACCAAGGCATGCTTAAGCGCCACAAGCTCAAGATCATGATTCGCATAATTGAGGTCATAATCCTTGATTTTGCGAGACTCAAAAGCAACTACTCTTCCCTCGTGTATTAACACACCTCTAACTCCTACCAAATAAAAATCGTGAATATGAAAAAATCACCTTGCGGATAAGGCACTTTGCAAGAACAAGCGTTATGAAAAAATCATCCTCCGATCGGTCACTAAGCTACGCAGAAAACATCTAACAACCCCATCACACACACCGCTTAAGCTGCATGGCAGAGATGGTGTGAATGGAAATGGGTCTTCTAACCCCTAATAACACTGACTCAACTCCTAGATCATTTGTACATGATAGAATCTTATGGTAACAATCCATTCTGGCTCTGTGTGTAGACAACTAGTCCATGCCCAAGATGACTCCATATGAACCTAGCGAGAAGGATACGAAGATCCGAGGTAGTGGTGAAGGGTCCCAAATCCACTACACACTCCTTAACTAAGGAGTCTACAGATATTTTGACTCCATAAGCCATCTCGACATCCCAACTAAGACCCTTCCTATCTGCCACTAGCTTACATCACTCTACCAAAGATGGTGCAATAAAAGAATCAGAAGAACTAGAATCAAATAGAATGGAGGTAGGAACACCACCAATGCTACATGTCATCTCAATCACGGTACTCTAGTGCTCAGCCTGGCGGTTCTCGACCCGTTGCATAGATCCGATGACCACGTCCCATGTCACCAATAGTAGGCTCTGAGATCTACATCTTACCCTTGTTACTAGTGTTGTGTGAGCGATCTCTCCAAAATGTCCAGCAATACCACAAGTAAAACAACCACCCGATCCTCTCCCATGAGTATCAATTCCAGCCGGTACTCTAGAAATTTGTGTTGTGGATCACGATGATCCGGCTCACGGACTGCTTGAGGTCTCTGCCGACGAGCTCTGTTGAATGATCTCTTGGTGCACCCTATGTCCTAATGGGACCCCGAGAGGTGGCCCCATACTATACCCCCTCGTGCATTGAATCTCTGTGGGGGCCTATACCTTGGGGTGTGTTTGCTACTGCTATTCTGGCCTAAATGACGAGCCATGCTAAACCCGAGTCCACCACAAGGAGGAGGAGGAGCCCCCTCGATATTTTTTCCTACATCTGCATTGGATGTGGCTTCGGACTCGGTCTCTAGCATGTTGTGTCTTTCCCCGAGTCTCCTCTCCTATATTGTCCTTCTCAACGACCTCAGCTAATGTCTGTAGACAATGGATACACACTGCACCACCCAAATCTACATTCGGGGCCCGGATGAACTGTCGATCCGAACCTACTCATCTGCATATATAGTCAACATCTTTGGAGTAGATGCATAAATTGACTCTCATACTTAGCTCTTTGTCAAAGATGTCTGTCGGAGGTCGTGAAACTCATCTATCCTCTGTTAAATGAACCTCTAAGATAGGTACCTACTCCTGAACCACTCCTCAAAGAACCATCTCTAAATCAACGTGGATTTTCTTCTCCTCAATTCTCCACAAGACACCAAATCCATCCTTCATAAGGTGGATTGCAACACAAGCTTTCATGTTGCTAGAACAAGGGTAGAGCTTGAAGCACCTGCTCAAGCTCACCAACTAGGCCTCTTCTTGAAATCCACCTATGTCACTAGAATAATGAGATGGTCGTAGCTTCAGGATCTCACGATATGGTCTACAGCTGTAGTCTGGTGACCCCTAGGCCTCTTTGCATGCTCATCCCTAAGCCTAGGGCTCGAGACCTATCCCTGTGTCCAGAAATTTGATCTCCCTATCCCCTCTGTAATGACTTTGCTCTTCCTAACTCCACACGGGAGTTCTCTCCCTTATGCTCCTCGGTTGTGTCAAGGGGATGCATGAGTCTCAATGGATGGCTCCCTATCATATCTGGCTGACCGTCCTCCTATGGACCCTCTGCATAAAGTGGCATTAACATCCTGAAGCGTCTGTAAAATTGGGGTAGGATGGCTGCTATAGCATGATCTTCTGGTGGCAAGTATAGATCTATGTGAAAGGACCCCTTGCCTTGTCTGTGCCTCCTACATAGACCAAGGAAAGAGTTAGTTCGTTATTCTAGGTTTTATTCAATTTTCCAAGTTTACTATAATATGAAATTTTCAAACAAAGTTGGTTTCTAGAATTTAAAGTGTGCTAGGTTTAATATTAGTCTAGGTTTAGTGTTCATGTCTCAAGTTTTCTAGTGTGCCCAAGGGTGGGTCCAAGATTTAGAACCCATGGCTCTGATACCAAGTGTAACACCCACTAAAATGACCACTTGAGACCCAAGAACAACATAGGTTTAGATAGAAAAATTATGGAATAATTTTTTTTTTTGAAAAAGTGTGACCACTACCAGGCTTCAAGCCATAGTTGTCATAGCAAGATTCAAGGTCCATTGTAATTTAATAAATAAAATTTTCCCATTGTAACAAGCATTATAAATACATTAGAAAATTAATGAGGGTAATTAATCCCAAACATAGTTAAGTTTCTCTTAGGTGTTAATTTAATAAACAATTAAATTTACACTATAGTTAAATATTCCTTAATTAATCTTAGAGAGTCAAAGGGGCCAAAACAATAAAATGCCCAAGGTTTTTAATTTCACTAGGTCTAAAAAATAAATGAGGTTATTATTTACATGCGTTAGAAAAATCTCTCTTATCCCCTATCGTGACTCAAAAAAAAAAATCAACCCATGATGTAGAATTAAACATTTAAGTTAATAAGGGGTAATTTCCCACTTACCCACTTTCAGGACTCATCTTTGCACTTCAACCAATTTTTTCACATATTTGACATACTTAAGGTTTCTGAAAACATTTCCATTAGATAGAAAATTTCTTCCCCTTTCCAATGATATAAAGAAGTCCTCCTAACTCCTCTTATTTCTTAAGTTACTGGTCGGCAGGACTGAAAAGGAAAATTTTCCCAACTATGGGCACGAGGAGGAAAATTTTCCCTAAAGGTGCACTGCTTGGCGATTTTACTGTGGAAGAAAATTTTCCCTAAAGGTGTGCCTACATCCCTGTGGAAGAAAATTTTCCCTAAAGGCGGGCCTTCGGCCCCTGGGAAGAAAATTTTCCCTAAAGGCGAGTCTATGGGCCTAGAGAAGAAAAGTTTCCCTAAACACGGGCCTATGGGTGTAGGGAAGAAAATTTTCCCAAAGGCGCAAGGACACATGGCACAATGATAATCCCAGATAGGAAGGCAGGTTGTAGGAGGAAATTTGGATCTTAACTCTTTTTTTTTTGAAAGGGAATAAAGGTTCAAAAACCACGCACCTCCGCTGATGCCCAAGGATGCCACGTGTCCTACCCAAAATTTCAAGCAGGGGAGCGGACCGTCGGGGAAAACTTATAAATTTTGGATTTTAGCGTTAAAAGGTGCGAAGCTAAAAACCCACGCCTCCGCCAATGCCAAGCAAAGCCACGTGTTAGTCCAACAGTGACCTGCGGGAAGGCGATCTGACGGGGAAAACTTAGGAATTTTTGCCAATCTTTTCCCAAAAATGGTAAGGTCTAAAACATTCACACCTCATTTGAGAGAAGTTACGAACAAATCCCCTATAATAACCTACTAAACCGATGAAGCTGTGTGCCTCTGTCACACTAGTGGGTGATGGCCAATCCATAATAGCTCAAATCTTAGAAGGATCGACTGCGATACCTTCCCCAAAAATGATGTGGCCCAAATCGCACCTCATGCGAAAGAACATACACTTCTCCAGGTTCCCGTAAAGCTGCTGCTTATGAAGACATTGAAGAATGTGGTGAAGGTTCCCCTCATGCTCCTCACGTGTACGTCATTAAATCAAAATTTCATCAAGTAATATGAGCACGAAGAGATCCAAGAATTTCCTGAACACTCCATTCATCAAGCTCATGAACATTGTGGGGGCATTCGTCAAACCAAAAGGCACCACGGTGAACTCGTAGTGGCCATATCTTGTGTGAAAGGTGGTCTTATGAATGTCTGACTCTGTAATCCTCAGCTAATGATAACCTTACTTAAGGTCTATCTTAGAGAAAATTGTGGCCCCCTTCATCTTGTCCAAACAAATCATCAATGTGCAGAAGGGGATAATGATTCTTGATCATTACTTTGGTCATCTGGCGGTATTCAATACACAACCATAGAGATATGTCCTTCTTTACAAATATCATCGCTGCCCCCAAAGGGGATACGCTAGGATGGACTCAGCCTTTCTCCAAAATCCCCTCTAGCTGCAACTTGAGCTTGCAAAGCTCGGGGTGGTCATCCGATAAGGTGCTCATGAGATGGGTTCGCTCTCGGGAACCAGATCTATGTGAAAATATATCTCTCGTGGGGTGGTAACCTCGGTAGCTCCCAGGAAAGACATCCACAAACTCTCTCAATATGGGATGGTCATCAAGAAATGGTCCACTAGACTCATCCTTCGATCAGTCACTAACTGTGATAGAAAACATCGACAACCTCATCAAACACACACCGCTTATCTTTGCATGGTAGAGATGGTGTGAATGGAAACAGGCCTCCTAACCCCTACTAACACTGACTCAACTCCTAGATGATTTGTACATGATATAATCTTATAGTAACAATCCATTATGGTTATGCGTGTAGACAACTAGTCCATGCCCAAGATGACTCCATACGAACCTAGCGGAAGGATACGAAGATCCGAGGTAGTGGTGAAGGATCCCAAATCAACTACACACTCCTTAACTAAGGAATCTACAAAGATTTTGGCTCCAGAAGCCATCTCGATGTCCCAACTAAGACCCTTCCTAATTGCCACAGTTTGCATCTCTCTACCAGAGATGGTGCAATAAAAGAATAAAAAGAACTAGAATCAAATAGAATGGAGGTAGGAACACCACCAATGATACATGTTGTATCAATCACGGTACTCTGGTGCTTAGTCTAGTGGTTCTCGATTGCTGCATAGATCGATGACCACGTCCCATGTCACCAATAGTAGGCTCTGAGATCTATGTCTTACCCTTGTTACTAGGGTTTTGTGGGTAGTCTCTCCAAAATGTCCAGCAACACCACAACCAAAACAACCACCCGATCCTCTCCCATGAGTAGCAGGTCCGGCCGATACTCTGGAGGCTGTGTTGTGGATCACGATGATCCAGATACGGATTTTCAGGTCTCGTTGACGAGCTCTGCTTGGTGAGCTCTCGGTGCACCCTGTGTCCTAATGGAACCCCTAAGAGGTGGCCCCATACTACGCCCCCTCTGTGCATCAAATCTTTGTGGGGGCATGTATGGTGGGTGTGTTTCTACACACTTTGTTATGGCCTAAAAGATGAATGTGTTGAACCCGGTCCACCACGAGGAGGAGGCGCTAACCCCCTCGATCTGTTGTCCTACATCTGCTAGATACGGCTCCGAACTCAGTCTCTGGCCTGTTGTGTCTTTCCCCAAGTCTCCTCTCCTATATTGGCTTTCTCAACGGCCTCAACTAATGTTTGTGGACAATGGATACGCACTGCACCACCCAAATCTACATTCAGGCCCTGGATGAACCTGTGGATCTGTACCTTCTCATATTGCATATAATCGACATACGGGAGTAGATCCATAAATTGACTCTCATACTTAGCTACTGTCAAAGATGCCTGTCGGAAGTCGTGAAACTCATCTATCCTCTACTAAATGAATGTATGAGATAAGTACCTACTCTTGAACCACTCCTCAAAGATTTACGGGTAACCATCTTTAAATCAACGTGGAGTTTCTTATCCTCAATTCTCCACAAGACACCAAATCCATCCTTGGAAGGTGGATTGCAACATGAGCTTTCATGTTGCTAGAACAAGCATAGAGCTTGAAGTACCCACTCAAGCTCACCAACCAGAACCTCTTCTTGAAATCCAATTGTGTCACCGAGAATAATGAGATGGTCATAGCTTTACGATCTCCCCGATATAGTGCGTGTCAGGCTGTATTACAGCGACCAGAGGCCTCTATGCATGCTCATCCCTAAGCCTAGGGCTCGAGACCTATCCCTATGTCCAGAAATCTGATCTCCCTATCCCCTCTATAATGACTCTGCTCTTCCTAACTCCATGCAGGAGTTCTCTCCTCTATGCTTCTCTTTGTGCCAAGGGGATGCATGAGTCTCAATAGATGGCTCCCTATCATATCCGGCTAACTTTCCTCATATGGACCATCCACGTAAAGCGGAATTAACATCCTGAAGTGTCTATAAAATCTAGGGTAAGATGGCTGCTATATCATGATCTTCGGTGGCAAGTCTAGATCTATGTGAAAGGACCCCTTGTCTTGTTCGTGCCTCATGCACGCAGATCAAGGCGTGAGTTAGTTCGTTATTCTAGGTTTTAATCAGTTTTCCAAGTTTACTATAATATGAAATTTTCAAACAAAGTTGTTTTATAGAATTTAAAGTGTGCTAGGTTTAATATTAGCCTAGGTTTAGTGTTCATGTCTCAAGTTTTCTAGTGTGCCCAAGGGTCCAAGATTTTGAACCCATGGCTCGATACCAAGTGTAATGCCCACTAAAACAACCACTCGAGACCCAAGAACAACCTAGGTTTAGATAGAAAAATTATGGAATTTTTTTTTTGAAAAGCATGACCACTACCAAGCTTTGACCATAGTTGTCATAACAAGATTCAAAGTCCATTATAATTTAATAAATGAAATTTTCCCATTGTAACAAGCATTAGAACCACATTAGAAAATTAATGAGGGTAATTAATCCCAAACATAGTTAAGTTTCTCTTAGGTGTTAATTTAATAAACAATTAAATTTACACTATAGTTAAATATTCCTTAATTAATCTTAGAGGGTCAAAGGGGCCAAAACAATAAAATGCCCAAGGTTTTTAATTTCACTAGGTCTAAACAATAACCAAGGTTCTTATTTACATGGGTTAGAAAAACACTCTCTTATCCCCTATCGTGACTCAAAAAATCAACCCATGATGTAGAATTAAACATTTAAGTTAATAAGGGGTAATTTCCCACTTACCCACTTTCGAGACTCATCTTTACACTTCAACCTATTTTTTATCACATATTTGACACACTTAAGGTTTCTTGAAAACATTTCCATTAGATGGAAAATTTCTTCCCCTTTCCAATGATACAAATAAGTCCTCCTAACTCCTCATATTTCTTAAGTTATAGGTCGGCGGGCCTAGGAAGGAAAATTGTCCCAACTATGGGCACGGGAGGAAAATTTTCCCTAAAGGTGGGCCTACGTGCAGGGAAGAAAATTTTCCCTAAAGGCGGGCCTGCAGCCCTGGGGAAGAAAATTTTCCCTAAAGGCGGGTCTGCGGACCTAGGGAAGAAAAGTTTCCCCTAAAGGCAGGCCTGTGGGATACGTGGCACATTGATAAGCCCATGTGGAAAGGTAGGTCATAGGAGGAAATTTGGATCTTAACTCTTTTTGTTTGAAAGGGAAAAAAGGTTCAAAAATCTTGCACTCTCCGAGTGCCCAGGGACGCCACATGTCCTACCCAAAATTTCAAGTGGGGGAGCGAACCATCGGGGAAAACTTAGAAATGTTGGCTTTTAGTGTTAAAAGGTGTGAAGGTTAAAAACAACCCGCGCCTCTGCGCGAAAGTGAAGCCACGTGTCAGTCCAATAGTGACTGCGGGAAGAGAGAGGTGATGGCGAAAACTTAGGAATTTTTTTCAATCTTTTCCCAAAACCGAGTAAGGTCTAAAACCATCCTCACCTCCGTCGATGCCTAAAGAATCCATGTGTCAGACCCACAATGACATGCGGGGAAGCTTACCAACGGAGGGACTTAAGATTTTCACCCTTTTTTAAAAGGTAATGTTTGAATGTCCGGGCCCGCGAACTGCGAAAGCATTTTCCCAAAAGCGAATTGGCGGGGCTATGGGGCCATGGAGGAATTTGTGACTTTTTTTTTTTGCAAAAAGTGCCCTAAGTAATTTTAGGCCCCCTGGTCGATTTACAAAAAAATCCCTATTTTTTTAAAACCAAATGAAGTAAAAACTTCAAAAGGCCATAACTTTCGACTAGAAGCTCGGATTTGAGAAAATGAGGACTTTTTGAAAAGGGATCAAAGACCTCTTTGCATAGGAATCATCAAAATTCATTTTTGACAAACTTAAGTGGCTGAATTTGAAAAAATTCTCTCCTACCATTAAAATGTGAATTAAATTTTTTAACTTAACAGAGTTAATTCAATCCGCCATTCTTTCTTCTTCAACATGCCAAAGTGACATGGAGGATTGCACTTGGAAAGGTTTGGATGGTTATGAGGTTTAAATGATGGATTGAGTTTCAAAATGAGTTTCACCATTTTTTTATGCAAAACATCCGAGTTTTGGTCTAAGTCTAATAATTTTTCTTGAGAAATTCAACTATTTGAAAAGTTTTTGATCTTCCTTAGCTTACATTATTATTTCAATTTGTCTTTCAAGTTGTAGAGTACTTTGTAAAAAAATCTGATAAATATTTGCAGTTTTATAGTGAATCAAAATATAAATCATACTTAAACTCGAATGGATTCTACTTTTCGTTATCATCCTCTAAATATTTAAATTCATTCAAATCTAATTTACAAATTGTAACTTTACTTCCATCAACGAGTGAAGACCCAAAATGTAGTTCTACTTTCAAATCATGCATTTTGAATGAAACAGAGAAATGTAATATTTCTTCATACGTATTTCTTTTTCAATTTTCAAATAGATATTTCACAATATATTTCAAACACAGATTTCAAATGAAAACCATACCATTTGTGATAATTAAAACAAATTCTATTGAACTCCAATAATTCTTTTACAACTTCCTTTTTCATTCATCAAATACAACTTACATAATATACATCTTTCACATTCGAATGTAGATTCCATTTCCAAAACAGAGCAACTTTCCACCACAAATAATATTACAATTCCATCCACTTGAAGTGGGAAATTTTTACAAGGAAACCCCAAGGGGACTACAAAATTTGTCTTCATCCTCAGCTCCAGAACAAGCAACAAGAAGATCCACCATATATATTTTGATCACAACAAAAAGGAGGAGAGGCAATGCTCTCCACCCAACAAAGAATTCCAATGAAGAGGAGAAGTCGTCCTCCTCATTGGCCCCCGAAGCCTCAACCACAAAGAAATAAGAAATGTATTTCAACTCATGGAAACAAATAGGCTTCCACAACACAAAAACAATTTTCACATATAGTATGAATTCAAATACATCTGCGGTTTGTAACCACGGAAAGAACAACAAACAATACTCAAGCTTCATCATGCACAAGCCAAAGGAGAAAGACCTATGGGGAAGCTGCTTATACCTCCCAATGGGGAAATGGGTGTCCACCTTAAGATAAGATAAACCATATATATATATATATATATATATATATATATATATATATATATATATATATATATATATATATATATATATATATAATTTCAAAACCCTTACATGCCCTTATGCCTCCACCAAGTACCTCATATGCCTCTTATTCTCTTATGCTTTCCCACACTCTTATGGCACCCCATAACGAGTAAAGAAATGCAAGCTATTTCTTTTGCAAGGTGCAACCCAATCCCAAACTCCCTCCACAATAACACTTATACCTCCCCAAAACTCTTATGTCTCCCCACAAGAGATCCCCATAGTCTTATCCTACACCCTACCTAGGCAATCTACCCAACCAGCCAACAATATACCAAAATATTCAAAGCATTCACATATGCATAAATAAAAGAAGAACATTTTAAAGAGCCAAGATCCTACCTCTCCATGGTAGAGTTTTCTCCAAAAGTTTGACAACAAACTTTTTCCCAATCAAATAGTCCAAATGCATCAGAAATCCACAAGATTTCATCAAAAATCTCTAACTCTCCTCAAACATACAAGATCTCCAAAACCAAAAGAAGTAACCAAAATTAAATCACCAAAATGAAGTAACCTAAAAACAAGCCAAGGAATTCGAATAAATAGAAGAGGAAGAGAGGAGGATGATGTGGGTCCATGTAGGATGACACATCACACATCCTCAACTCTACCTCACAAGTCAACCTCAAACTCTAAAACACAATTTAAAAGGTGGGTGAATAAATCACATTTTATTTACACACACAAACCAAGTCCACACCCCAAGGACCAAAATTAATTTTATGTAAGAAGGTGCAATAAAAACTTACAACTTGCCTTCCCAAAAATAAATAATAATGCCTAATTTTGACTCCCAACCCATATATAGGGTTGGTGTGACAATTTATTAGGTGTGGGACAAGCTTAACTTGTCCTACAAGCCTCAAAAATCAGCCCCTTAGGAAAGATCCGAAATATTCAAAAGAAAGGTAGAGTGTTTCACACTCAAAGCTACTCACACATTACTTATAACACATAATCCAAGAGCCATCAGCTCTAATAAATGCATTCTTTTGACCCAATTTAATTAATTTAGCAACATGATTACTCATTAATTAAGACACAAATAAATAAATAATAAAGGGGAAAATACATCACTAAAATCACATACAAAACTTTAAACAAAAGAAACTAAATAAAAGCCCCTAACGAAAACCAACCAAACACACCAACAAATACACATTTCCATGGTGACCCTTGTTGAATTCATCCAGAATTCTAATGTGATTGGTCTCCAATCACCCGATATTTGTTGTGACATGTTTCCTGCAAAACACAAATACCTCCTTCGGCCTCGTGGCTGCATCAAAACATCCAAAATAAATATAAAATATAACTCCAAATCATCTATATATATGAATCAAAACATCATCCAAGAAAGTAACAATCTCCTTTACAATTCCATCCATAATCATATGATCACAAGATTAGTTCCATTTTCTAGGTTTACTCGATATGACAAAATATCACATGTAAGGAAAACATATATATATATATATATATATATATAACCATGCCAAGAAGTGTATCAACATCATTATAAAATGTCTCTAATAATCCACATGCATCATATATGAATCAAAATTAACCACAGTTCATGATCTCTAACATCTAACATCATCTTTGAATCAACATACTATGATATTGTTCATAAGTATAGTCGATGTATCATAATCAACAATAAAAAGGTGTCAAGCGGAAGTAGGCACTACAATGATAGGATCATTTTGAAAAGAAAGCCATCATATACTCCTATGTAGTTCTATTTCAATAAAGATAATTTTCATTGATAAATCAATATACACTTGATTTAAATTTCAAGTTTGTAGGAGATAGAATAACAAACAAGTTGCAACCTTCACATGCCTCTTTTTCAACATATACGTTTCTTGAATAAATAATACAAATAAAATTTCCATAATACACTTACAAGGAGTTCTAATTTAAAATGCAAGTTGCATAAGCCCGCCACTTAGGTGGAGACAACATGGTAAAATTTACAAAAAACAACCTTCTCCTTCTTTGTCTTCTACAAAATGCAACTATGTCCAAGGCTTCAACTTGAGCTCCTTCATTTTCTTCATCTCCAAATCACAACAACAAGGAAGGGGGAGTAGGAAACACTCTCCTCCCAACCATATTCCAATGAGGAGGACAATCAATCCTCCTCATTGGCCCCCGATCCCCAATAATAGAGCAATAAGGGATATTAAGAAACCATGACAAATTTTACAAATGCTTCAACAACATCCATTCACAACAACAAAACTTCCAACACATCCAAACACAATAACAATAATAGGAATAATACAAAATTTTCTCTAGCACAAGGGCTTTTGAAAATTCCTTTCTTGTGCAAATTCAAGCTCCTAATCAACATTTATGGCCATCGAAGGTCGAGTTGTCATTATGTGAAAATGGGGTGAGAGTTTGAAAGTTTGAAACCCAAAGCGTGAAAGTCTAAAATTTTAGACTTTCGGGTTTCAAGTTTTTGACATTGAGGGGTGATTTTCATATTTTGGTGATTGAGACTTCTAAAACTCCAAAGTACGAAACCCCAAAAGTCTAAAGTCTGAAATTTTGAACTTCGGGCTTTTTGCTAGTTGCTTTCTAGTAGGATTCCCAAAATTTGAAACCACGAAAGTTTGAATTTTGGACTTTTGTACTTTGGGATTTTTGAATTTTCCACTCCATTTCTGACACACTTCCTGAGGTTTTCAAAACCCTGAAACCTCAAAATTCTAAATTTCGAGTTTCAAACTTCGGGATTTCAGACATTTGGGGCTGATTTTCCAACTTCGCACCTAAGAGTTTCGAAACCCCAAAACCTGAAAGTCCAAAATTTTGTATTTTGGGGTTTCAGGTTTCACACATTACCTCCCCATTTTTTCCTTATTTTTCCCTGAAGTGCCAAAAAGTAAAAACGAAAAATTCAAGCCTTTCTCCATTTTCTCTACGTGCAAGTTCTTGTTTGTCCAATTTTTCCCAAGGGGTAAAATTGGATAATAGAAATTACAAGAAAATTTCTACAATGAAGGATTTCTTTTGATTTCCAAAAATACTCCAAGTCCCAAGTCTTCCACAAGAGCTCCACCTTTTCTTCACTTTAATCACAACAACCAAAAATGGGGGAGAGGAAGCACTCTCCACCCAACCAATAATCTAATGAAAAGAAGAAGCTCTCCTCCTCATTTGCCCCCAAACCCCAACCAAAAATTAATAAAATATGGATCCAATTCATGGAAACTATACAATGCTTCCACATAACAATACAAATTTTTAGAACCATTTCAAGACACATTCCAACACAAGATACAATCACAACATGAAACTTATAAAATACACAAGGCTTAAAGATGCATGCCAATGGAGAAAGGATCTATGGGAGATCACTTATGCCTCCCAATGGTGTAACTCCCACTAAACTCTTCCGCACGAAGGCCAATAACAACCTAGGACAAGCTAAAAATTATGGAATAATTATTTTTTTGAAAAAAATGTGTCTACAAATAGTCTTCAAAATATAGATGTCCCATTAATGTTTCTAAGTCAGTTATATTTAATAATAAAATTTTCCCCATTATAACAAAACATTAAAACCCACATTATACTTCAATGAACTTAATTATACCAAGATGTTATCCAAATATCTCTCCTAGCTATTTGGATGAATTTTACTCTCACTCTGGCTCTTATGCTTCAAATTTCATGTTACGCGCCGTAGGCTTTCTCATCCGGCACTTTGCATAATCTATAGTCCTTCCGTGAGCTCCCGTGCCTTGCAATTCTTTTGTATGCCCTTCTGCAGACACCTTCCAAATTGGCTAAGTTTCGGGTCATCTTTTTACGTTCCCTCTTTTCTTTCTACCCTTGTGCGCCCTTCCTCGGTTGGATATTCAAGCCCCGCTTCCATATTTTCCTTTCACATTTTGCTCTCCTTCCCATTTCCCCCCTTTCACATCTTCCTCCCATGCACACACTTTCTTCTCTTCCTCCCACGCATGCACCTTCTTTTTGTGCCCTCACACCCTACACTTGTGCATCCTCTCTACTTTCCTCTCTCGCACTTGCATCCTTCCACATGCCCTTGCGCACCTTGTTATTTCTTCCTTCACATTCTACTCTCCTTCCATTTTCCATCTTCCATCTAGCATGAAGTGTTCAATCGAGGCCACTGAATCGGTTAAGTATAAAAATTCCAGCAGAAGTCTCCACACATCTCATTTGCGCAACTTCAAAGGTAAAGTCCAAAGTGAGGTCTCCAAACAAGCACAGGCCCTCCATGTGTCTAGGGTGCAGCGTAGTTGCTCCACAAAATAGGAGGGACTTAGCCAAAAAATGAAGAAAGTAAAGTAGGCCCATGGATGATTCCAAATTTTAAATCGGCGTAGCTTTAAAAGTGAGAGAAGGGGAGTGAAATATTAAGACGTGCGGGCTACCATGTAGATCTTGCATGGATATACTCTTTTAAATATTGTGAGCCCACGTTAAACGCCTGACCTCGACCTTTAGACAGCCATATCTTTCGATTTGAGAGCTTGGATTTTCTTAAGAGAGGATTTTTTGGAAAGCTCTCAACATCTACTATGCACCTACCACCACTAATAAAGAATTTCAAATACAGTCCACCATTTTTAAGGTTGTCAAGTTTCTCATATACCGTCATAATCAAGTACGGGCCTCCTTTCTTGCCCAGCAAGGAACATCACATGGAGGCATGGGTTTTTCAGTGGAACTCATCATGGTTGGAGTAGGAGAATTCAATGCATATTTTGGGGTGGTTAAAGTGGGTGGATTCAATGATCTTTTAGGCGTGGTTGAAGCAGGATTCAAATTTTTCCTCTCTCTTTCTCTCATTCTTCTATATATTGTAAAGGAGGGAAATTTTTCAAGAGTTTGGTCATCTTTTCTCTCCTTCCCCCTCTCTCTTTTCTCCCTAGGGTCAAATGTGGAGCTTAAGCCTCCTCTCATTACTTTGTAATGGAATTTTCTTGCCTCTTTCCTGTTGATGATGTACTATGTGAACTCATGGAGCAATAAAATATGTTTTGTGATGCATTTTTTCCATCCTTCCTTATTTTATTGTCTCTTCTTGCCTCTCACCATTACAGGTATATCGCATATTTCTAATGTCTATTGCAGGTTTTTAGAGCTGTGTTTAACGGGTTAGAAATTGTGTTCTATGTGAGCTTTATCTTTGGTCTATGATGCACCTTGTCTATCATCTCTATTGCTCACCTCACTCCATTTCGGGTAGTTGGATTTGTGATCAAGCAACCCCCTTTTCTTGGTGTTGTCACCTCTGTAGTGTAGGATTTCTTTATTTTCATGCTCCCTCTCTCCTTGTCTCCTTGGCATTGTTAGATTAGGAGTAGATAGTCACATTTACTTCCTTAGAAGTAGTTTAGCATTAAGATTAGGAAGAGGAATTTGACCTTCTCCGTGAGGACCATCCCAGTTCGCAAGTCCCATAATTTGAGAGATGGTACCCATGTTATGCAATCACACCGAGAGTCTCAACCCATCGAGTTCTGAGACATTCAAGGTTGTTGTGATTTTGCACCAAAATTTTGGAATGCTCGGTGGGACATGTTTGAAGCACCTTACCACTTCATTTCATCAATTTGATGTGTTCTTAGTGAGATTCAGCCTTTGGAGGCACATGAAAAGCACATCGGTGTGACTGTTATCACCGAATCACAACACCCTTATGTTTACACAAGTGCATGTACTTGAGCTCTTGGTGTGATTGGAAAAAATGGGTACTATCTCCAAGTTGTGGGACTTGCTACTTGAGATATACCTCTAGAGAAAGTTGGTTCTTGCTCCTAAAACTACCTACCACAATCTACTCTAATGCCAGGCAAAACTAACTTTCCTATTTTAACTTTCCAAGGGACCAAGGAGAGAGAATGCATGAAATGAAAGCCTACACTAAAGCGGTGATACACCGAGAAAAAGAAGGGTTGTGAGAGTAGTCTTCCAATGCGTGAGATACGAAGTAAAGTGCACACTAGAAGCGGTAATGGCGAGTTCTCCACAATCTAGCAAAATGGATTCACAACAACATCTCAAACTTACACAATGATAATGGGTCCCTAAAAGGCATAAAAATAGACACAATATTCTTGTAATCAAGGTTGGATGGGCAATAAGAATGCAAGAAAACATAGTAGGGAAGATGCATCCACAAACTTGTATTTTATTACTTCATGATATGCACAATTCAATCTATTACAAGATAAGCACTGGATCACCATGCATGGAGTCCAATACAAGGGCCTTCAGCACATTGGCTTCACAAAGAAATTTTTGTGAGCTTTTTTCTACAAAAATCTCTCTTCTACAATGAGCCCAACACTCTAATTTATAAAAAAAAAAGAGAGAGAGAAGGGGAAAATGGAAATCCCGAAATCTATCCTTCAACCACTTATAAGATACATTGAATGGAGTGAAATGATTGTATACTACCTGCAAAAGGCTCCCCATACTATCCCAAGTGCTGCAGCAGAGAAGGAATGATGACCATGCCTCTTAATTGCACTCCCAACTACCAAATAAAACACTGTCATGAACCTGGCCACGTTTTATGAAAAATCCCCATCAATTTCTCACCAAATCTAAAATTTATTGATTTTTGTGCATTTTCTCTAAGCCATGATTCCAACGGTACCAATTTTGTGCGATTTCGTTGAGAAATGCAAAAGTTATGACCTTTCTTGAGTGCGAGCAACTATTTTGGGTCAGCGGGCGTTTTTTGTCATTTGATGGGAATGAGCATTAACTGTCTTGAGCTGAATATGTTTATTTTATTTAAATATATCTACCCTCATTAAAATTGAGAAATCCATACATCGTTCTCATTCCAGAAAGTCTAATTTTGTGAAAATCGGTGCTCGGAGGCAAATGTTATGGCCGTTTGAAGTTCCGGGGTCAAACTTTGACTTTTCTCTTTGATTTGCGGGTATTGAGGAAAAATCAGGTCTGCGTGTCCTGGCTGTCCCGGACACATTCTTCCACATCAGCTGATTCGGGCCCCATGCGTACTTTTGTCTTAGCTATCCCGGATGAAAACCTCCGCACCACTCATGATAGTGACTTGCGGAAAATCGGTCGATTCGTGTCCTACATGTACTTTTGTCCCAGCTGTCCCGGACCACGCAGAACAAAAACTTCCACTTTTTCGATTTTCACTACCTGCGGCCATTTCGGCTTTGTGCATCTTGACATCCCAACTATCCCATGGACCGCCTAGGACAAAAAGTTCGACTTTGCCGATTCCTTTGTATTTTAAACGCGAACTTGGTACGACAAACCTTAGTCTGATCCGCTTTGATGTACGACCTCTGACCTTCAAACCCGCAATGCATTAAAAAGCCTGCGAATCATTTTTGGATTTTTCTAACTCATTTTTTTCCTTGGATGGGGAAGTTAGAGAGAAGCCAAGGGGACCCCAAAAACATGATTTTGGGCCTTGAATCAAATTTTACTTGCTCAGGACTGAATAATTTGATGCATGTTATCAAAATTACCTTGAGGGTGAATTTTGGATAACAATTTTGGCGACTCAATGGGGTTATTTGCCTACTAGATGAAGAATGGCTAGCTTCTCGTAGTAATCCATTGGGCATGGAGTCTATCTGATAATCTTTCTCCTGATCTGAAATTTGAAAACCTGTATCCTTGAGCCATTGAAACATTTGTTAATCTGATTCTCCCATGGCTACAAATTCTTTTCTAGGAGCTCGATGAACTATAAACATGTACACACCAGAAGCAATAGGACATGTGCACTAGCACTTAGGGAAAATAAAACTATTCTAACAATAGTACAATGTGCATAAGCACTTAGAGGAATGGAAATTCTAAATTAATATTTACAAGGGTGAGAAACTCTCCTTCTAGTAGCAATGTTTGAGATAGATTCCATTGACCGGAATCTGTAACTCTTCACCATCCAACTTAGCCAGCCGGAAGGCATTACTACCTTTGCATTCAATGATCATATATGGGCCACTCCATATGGCATCAAACTTGGAATGCTTTCCCGGCTTTGCACGATCAACATCCCACTTTAGTACCAAATCTCCAACTTGCAATATCCTGGCCTTGGCTTTCTTGTCAAAAATCCTCTTGATCAATGATTGATCCTTTTCCATGGTCTACATTGCATGTTCTCTTATTTCTTCTAATTCCATCAACTCTGCATACCTGATTTCCATAGGCTCAAACTCAACTAGTTCCAACTGTTTCATGAGTTCCAATGTTGGCAACTTGAGTGATATAGGTAGAAACCGATTCTTTCCCGTATACAAGCTTATATGGAGAGCTTCATGTAGACCTCTTGGGTGTGATTCTATCCACCCATAGGGCTGATTTGAGCTTTGTGTGCCAAGTCCTTTGATTCTCATCAAGAGTTATCCTTATGATTCTTAGTAGGTTCTTGTTCATAGACTCGGCTTGACCATTACCCTGAGGGTAATAATTCGATGAAGTGCTAAGGTACACTCCATTCTTGACAGCCCATTCAGTGATCTTTGTGCCAAGGAATGACAATGCATTGTCTTATATGATAGTGGCAGGGACACCAAACCTCATGACTATCCCTTCATAGAAATCCAAGATGTTGGATTCATTTGCCTCCTTGAGTGCCACTGCTTCAGTGCACTTGGTGAAATATTCTATTGCTATAAGTATCCACTTGTGGCCTTGACTTGAATTTGGATTGATAACCCCAATGAAGCCCAATCCTCATTACATAAATGGATGATCTAATGAAATTGGATGATGGGGCAGCGCTGCTAACCTTTCTTTCCTTGTGAAGAATGCACATCTCTTGCATTTCTTAACCCATGTGTAGCAATCATTGAACACCATAGGCCAATAGTAACCATCTTTCATGATTTTGAGAGTTGTTATTCATAGAGAAAAGTGGCCTCCTACTTCCCCGTCATGGAACTCATGTAATATCTTCGAACTTGACTGTTCAATGCATCTTAATAGAACGCCATTGGTGTCCTTCTTAACTAAGATGCCATTAATGAGTACATACGGGATGGCTTGTAATCTAAGGTATCTCCTCTTTGTTTTGCTCATTTCTGTAGGGCACAAGCCTATTTGGAGATAATCCACCATATCTTGGGTCCAACATGGAATGGGTACATCATCAGTTGGTTATTCTTAATCATTCTAGAGTAACAGGACAACATCTTCCTCACCTTTTTACCAGTTAAGTTGTTTAGAAGCGAGTTTCTCACACAAACCCTTGCCACGAACCAGTTTGGTCACTTTGATTTCAATGTCGTATTCCATTACCCGAGTGATCCAACATGCTCTCTTCTCATTCAAATCCTTGTTCACGAGAAAGTCCTTAACACTAGCATGAGACACCATCAGTTGAATCTTATTTTTTGAGACCAAGTGTTTGAACTTCTTCAAATTCCTGATGACATCAAGGATATGCTTTTCAATGAAAGAATACTTTACTTTGTAATCTTCCAAGATTTGACTGAATAATGCTATGGGCTGTTCCAAACCTTTTATGTTCAGTTGTGTCAAGATAGCTGAGATTGTATTTGATCCTATAAAAGCATACAACATGAAGCCCTTTGAAAATTCTGGGTTGATAAGGGTTGGAGCTTGTGATATTGCATGTTTGATGTTCTCAAAACTCTCTTTGCCTTTTGTTGTCCATTTGAATGCAAGACTCTTCTTCAACATCATTTTTAAAGGCTTCACAAGAGTAGTGAAATTAGGCACAAATCTGCGGACAAATTTTATCCTCCATAAGAAGCTTTGTAGAGATTTCTTGTGGTGTGGCAATGGAAGTGTTTGGATGGCTTCAACCCTTTGAGGATCAATTGTCAACCCTTCCCTTGAGACAATGTGGCCCAAAAATTTTCCCTCGTGTGCCAAGAATACACACTTCTTCAGATTCAACCACACTCTGAACCTTCTACACCTCTAAGACACTTGTCTAAGGTGAAAGAGATGGTCTATTACATTCTTTGAAAATATAGTGATATCATCTAGGTATACCATCACTATCTTGTTGATTAAGCCTTTGAACGCCTTATCCATAGCTCGCTGAAATCTTGCTCCGACATTTGATAGTCCAAATGGCATCTTCTTGTAAGCATATGTGCCCCATTTTGTAGTGAAGTTTGTCTTGAATTGATCTTCTTCCTTCATCATTATTTGATTATAATTTGAGTATCCATCTAGCAATGCAAAAAACCTTTTCTGAACCAACTACAACTTGCAAGATTTGTTCCATTGATGGAAGTGGATAATGATCCTTGAGTGATGCTCTATTTAGATCATGGAATTCCATGCACAATCTTATTTCTCCATTTCTCTTTCTTACTGGCACCAAGTTTGCAACCCAACTTGAGTGTTTGATAGGGAAGATGATACTAGCCTCAATAAGCTTGTTCAACTCTTTTCTCATGAGAGGTTCAATATGGGGATTCACTAGCCTTTGCTTTTTGCCTGATAGGCTTGGATTCTAGATCCAACTCAATAGTATGTTGTGCCAACTTTGGGTTGAAACCTCTTAAATCCTTGTAAGTCCAAGCAAAGACATCGGGAACTCTTGAAAAAGTTGAACAAAATCAGATTTCTCTTGTGGGGTACTTACTTTTCCAATTTGTAATGTCTTGCCTTCATCTACTAAAATAGGCTTTGAATCTTCACCCTTTACCTAAATGTTCACTTTCTCCTTTGAGAACTGATCATTCGGGTTAAAGATTGACTCCAAGGTTATGAGGCCTTTTGGTAATTTATTAGTTCTCAGCTGCACCACTTGGTCGCATATCTTGTTGCTCCAACTTATCTTGATTTCTAGCAGAGAACTCATCTTCTTCTTGTAGAAAATTGACAATTTGTTGATCATTCTCAAAGACTTGCCAACTTGTATTGTTATCCAGAACAGCTAGTCTCACAACCAAATTCATATGAGGCTAGGATTTCTCACTTTTGATACTTTACAATATCAAATGCATCCCCAATTGTTATCAGTCTATCTGCTACTCTCATTTTTCTTCCTTGGGATGGAATTGATGATAAAAGCCTCAAAATATTCAATGATATCCCATACCCGATTCTTGTAGCTCTTCAATAGATCATTCTTGGCAGCATTTTGTCCTCTGACTTGGTTCACAATCAACTCACTATCACCAAATACTTGCAAGTTCTTAATGCCTTTCTTCCTTTCCCAGTGCAATCTATGAATTAAGGCTTCATACTCAACTATGTTGTTTGAGAAAGAAAAATAGAAACGGAAAGTTGAGTAATACTTTGTACCTTGTGGTGAAATGAGCATAGCTCCTCCTCCTGCACCTTGTCTACTTCTTGATCCATCAAAGAACAATTTCCATACTTCATTCTTGTCCTTGTGATCTGGCTTGGTGATGTTGGGGAGAGGTTGATTCTCTTCATGCAAACAATAAACTCCTAGCTCAGATTCCTCCATTTCTTTGTATGGATCAAATGTGTGTCTTTTGTTTTCCCATTCATCAAGAGTCAAGTCCAGAATGCATCCGACCTTGGTGTCAGCTTCATGAGTGTTTAGATATTCTTCTTGATCGAATGCTGAACAATTTGCATTAATTGGACTTGGTGTATGGGGTTCTATGTGAAATCTGTAATAGGCTCAGATCTGATTGTAGCCTTAGTTTCATACCTTTTTCTAAATAACATGTGTGACCAATCATCCGAAAGATAGCCTCCAATTTTTGCAGTGAAGTCTCTTGACAAACACAATGTAAAGAGTGGTGGTAGGTCTATGACTGACACATCTTGTTACATCGTTACATTGGGATGTGTGCGTAATGTGAGGCTCAAATCTTTGATTACTCCAACCATTTTCACTTTGTTGTCCCATCCATTGCACTACACCCTTAGAGATGACTTCATATTGAAGACCTAACTAATTAGCTATTTGTTTTAGCATGGTGAGCTACTTGCTCCCGATTCAATCATGCAATTATGTACCAACTTATCTCTTATGATCAATGAGACATAGAATGGAGGAGGCTTCAAAATTTTACCTTTTTTTCCTCCATGATTTCCTTTAGGCTGAATTGCATTGGTAAGAACTTTTTCTTGTTGATTGGGTGGCTGATTTGATGCTGACCAATTTGCCATAGCAGCCTGCAATAGGTCTCTTTGTCTGGGATAGCCAATGACTCCCACATTGAGATGTTTACATTCATTTTCTTCATCTGCTCAATGATGTTGAATGGAGATGAGCTATCCCTTTTCTACCCTTTTCCTTGCACATTCTTCTCTAGCACCTGAGTTGATTGCAACCGATGCTTGAGGTGGTTTAGAAGGTGGTTTGGGCTGACCCTACACATTTGGAACTACACTTTGATTGCTAGCACCTTGTGGAATAATAGAGGGTTGTGGACCATTTGAGTTGGATGACTGTCCTTCCCAATGTTTCTCTTCTTGGAGCATGTATTGGCTACTACACTTTGAGAAGGTATTTGATTTATACCATAGAAATCTTCAGCCTGCCAATTGACAAGTGTAGTTTCATTCGAAGATGTTCCTTGCTGAGGTGCTTCCTGCTGCTGATCTTCTTCGTGGCTAGATTCTTACGACCCACCAATGGTTTACACCATCAAAGCCTGATTTAATGCACCATTAAAGCACATTGATTGGTTATGTGGCTGACTGCATGGGAAACACCAATCATATTCTTGGGCCATGTTATTTTGCACCGGTACCAAAGCTCTAGATGTGGATGCAACATTGGGATTGTAAGGCTAGAATGGCCTATTAGCATAATTTTTGACTTGATTCTGATTTGTAGTTTGAATGGGTGGCCTATTGGGCTGATATGGAGGTCTATTGGGTTGAGTTTGAGGCTGGTATGATCTAACATTTTGAGCTTGTTGCCTCTTTATTGTCACCAACTCATTACCCAAGTTTTGTAATTGCTTCATGACCTCTTGGAGTTCCTTGGAGTTGTTAGATGATGAGGTAGAGGCTTCAGTTGAACTCTGATTTCTTGGAGTAGGGATGGGAGCTAATGTAGGTGTTTGACTAGTGTTTGGACTTTCTAATTCTGGGTACAGAGGCATGGGTGGCCTAGGTGCAATTTTTCCAGCCTCAATCAAACATTTCTCAGCCCCTATGGAAAGGCTATAGGCTGCAGGAAATTTTGTGCCCCCCATTGACTGAATCATCAAAAAAAATATCAGAATTTAAAGCCCTAAGAAAATATAAGAAGGCACCTTCATCAGTGGGCTTTACTGCTGTTGGAATCCTATCCCAAGTCCATTGGAATCTGAGGTTGAAGTTTGTTAATTGCTTGTTTGGGGCTCTCTTGATTTTTGTTAGCTGCTCCAACAAAGATAAGTTGTCACCTTTCTCTCCAAACTGGTTGTGGAGAGCTATGCATAGCTGATTCCAATTCTAGATAGAGCTTTCCGGGAGACTCCTGAACCATTGTGAAGCTTTCCCTTTGAATGAAGAGGCAAGCAACTTGACTGCAATGTCCATCTCATGGATTTCATGGATTGTACAGACATTCACAATATCTTGGACATGATCACCAGGGGAAGTCTGGTTCTCTCCAGTGAAGTATGGGATGCTCTTCAATGTTGCAACCGGAACTAGGTTTTGTGCATTCAAGGCGAGTGGATTGTTCTTTAGTGAAGTTGGCATATGGATTTGGTTGTTTCATCCGATTAGTTGAAGAACTCTAGTTGAATGAGAAAAATGCCTTCTAGGTGGAGGTGTTGACAAGGTTCTATTCGGTGGAGATGGAGACCTTTGAGCTCTTCTTCCCCTTCTTTCTCTACCTGGAGATAGGTGTAGATAGACAAACAGTCCTTCCTCCCTAGTTCTTGATCTGGTCTGTATTCTTCTCATAAATCTACCAGGCTTGGACTGCTAAAACCAGTGGATTATGTCTCTTTTGGAGTCGTCAGATGTGTAATTTCAAAGCTCCTTCAAAGCTAGAAACTTATAATAAGTGCACATCAATCTTATCGTAATTAAGTGAAAACCTCTAAGGTCTCATCAAGCATGCCAGAATTTATCAACGAAAAACGACACCCTTATGTTTACACAAGTGCATGTACTTGAGCTCTTGGTGTGATTGGATAACATGGGTACTATCTCCAAGTTTTGGGACTTGTTACTTGAGATAGACCTCCAAAGAAAGTTGGTTCTTGCTCCTAAAACTACCTACTGCAATCTACTCTAATGTAGGAAAAACTAACTTTCCTAATTTAACTTTCCAAGGGACCAAGGAGAGATAATGCATGAAAATGAAATCCTACACTAAATTGGTGATACACCAAAAAAGGAGGGGTGTGAGAGTAGTCTTCCAATGCGTGAGATACAGAAGCAAAGTGCACACTAGAAGGGGTGATGACAGTTCTCCACAATCTAGCAAAATGCATTCACAACAACATCTCAAACATACACAATGATAATGGATCCTGTAAGAGCATAAAAATAGACACAATATTCTTGTAATCAAGGTTGGAGGGGCAAGAAGAATGCAAGAAAACACAGCAGGGGAAGATGCATCCACAAACTTGTATTTTATTGCTTCATGATATGCACAATTCAATCTATTACAAGATAAGCACTGGATCACCATGCAAGGAGTCCACTACAAGGGCTGTAGCACATTGGATTCACAAAGAAATTTTTGACAGAGATTTGCTATAAAAACTCCCTCTTACAATGAGCCCAACACTCCAATTTATAGAAAAAGAAGAGAGAGAGAGAGAGAAGGGGGAAATGGAAATCCCAAAATCTATCCTATAACCACTTGTAAGATACATTAAATGAAGTGAAATGATTGTATGTTACTTACAAAAGGCTTCCCATACTATCCCTGTGCTGCAACAAAGAAGAAATGATGACCATGCCTCTTAATTGCACTCTCAACTACCAAATAAAACTTTGTCATGAACCTAGCCACATTTTACAAAACCTTCCCATCAATTTCTCATCAAATCCTAGATTTCTTGATTTCTATACTTTGGGATCAAATCCATGATTCCAATGGTACCAATTTTGTGTTATTTCATTGATAAATGCAAAAGTTATGACCTTTTGAGTGCGAGTAGCTATTTTGGCTCTGGCGGGCGTTTTGTCATTTTCGGGAATGAGGATTACTGTGTTGAGGCGAATATGTTTCATTTAAATATATCTACCCTCATTAAAATTAAGAAACTCGAGATATCGTGCTCATTCCGAGAAAGTCCAATTTTGTGAAAATTGGCACTCGAGTCAAGAGTTATGGCTGTTTGAAGTTACGGGGAAAACTTTGACTTTTCTCTTTGATTTGCGGGTATTGCGGAAAAATTGGGTCCGCATGTCCTAGATGTTCCAGATGTGTAATCATGACTTCATTACCCTCATGGAATTCACACTTGCGAGTAGGAGATCGAAGATTTTAAGTTCCTATCAGACTTGGAGGAATGTTTGGATGAGGAGGGGGCCATAGAAATTACAACTTTCACTACCCCATCATTCATCCTTCAACCACAAGAACCTTCCGCCAAACAGTTGCCACCGGTCATGCTCATTTTAGACTATGAGGTTTAGCTTCAGCGTGCCAAAGGTTAGCAACAGTGCCTCCCAGATCCTAGTACAGAACTACTCTAGGAGGTGTATATTTTGTTTGTTGATACTTTGAGGAGGGTGAAACACCATCTCAAGCCTGGATTTTTAATCTCATTTCCAACCATGTTTAGTGTCAAATCAATTACATGGTCACAATTTGTGAGGAGGGAAAGCTAATTCTCCTCCTATTGTATCTTTACTTGAGCACCCCTTACCTCTGGTTAGTTTAGGTTAGTTTAGCTTTGCTTTCAGTAACACAAGTGCTTTTGCACACTTTGCATGTTCCACTTAGAGCATGTATGATTTTTCATTTTTGTGCATAGTGTGTGTTGTGGTGTTTTGTTTCTCTAAGGTTTTATCATTCTACGGTTCAATGTGCCTCCAAGGTGAATTTTGTAGTGAGTCCATTTCAGGGATAGGTGAATGTTGTGTGAGTCCATTTTAGGGACAAGTGAATTCTCCAAGACAAGACAATTTTCTACTCTCAGAAATCTCATCTTCAATATTTTCTTATGAAAATTGAGAGTGCGGATAGCATCGCAGGTTTAGGGTCACCAAGTGCAAGCATTTGGGTTCAAGTTTCAAGAGCAATATCAATTACTGGGCTATCATTTATGACTCCATGCCCAATTAATACTTCCAAGGCTACTATACTCTTCATCTAACAGGCAGATGGCCCCAAAAGTCACCAAATTGTTATCCAAATAACTCTCCTAGCTATCTGGATGACTTTTACTCTCACTCTGGCGTTGATGCTTAAGATTTTAGGTTGCATTCCCGTAGGCTTGCTCATCTAGTAATTTTCATAGACTTTACTCCTTCGCGGGCTCCCATGCCTTGCAATTATACCACGTGCCCTTCTGCGAGATGCCTTCCAAATTGGATAAGTTCTATGTCATCCTGTCATGTGCCCTCTTTCCTTTCTAACTTTTGCGCCCTTCCTCAGTTGGATATTCATGCCCCACTTCCATATTATACTTTCACATTCTGATCCCCTTCCCATTTCCCCCTTTTGCATCTTCCTCCCACGCTTGCACTTTCTTCTATTCCTCCCATGGGTGCGCCTTCTTTTCTGTCCCCTCACACCCTATGCACACACATCCTCTCTACTTTCCTCTCTCGTGCTTGCATCATTCCATGTTCCCTTGCACACCTTCTTGTTTCTTCCTTTGCATTCTTCTCTCCTTTCATTTTCTATCTTCCATCTAATAGGTAGTGTTTAATCGAGGCCTGAATCGATTAAGTATGAAAAATGCCAGCGGAAGCCTCCATGCGTCTCATCATCTCACCTTCAAAGGTAAAGTCCAAAGCAAGGTCTCCAAACAAGCGGAGGCCCTCCACATGTCTAGGGTCCGACGTAGTTTCCCTACCAAATAGGAGGGACTTGGCCAAGAAACGAAGAAAGTAAAGCAGCCCGTGGATGATGCCAAGTGTCCAATCGACGCAACTTCAAGAGTGAAAGGAGGGGATGAAATCTTAAGATGCGTGGGGCTGCCACATGGATCTTGCATGGATAGACTCTTTTAAATATTGTGAGCCCGTGTTAAACACCCAACCCTGACCTTCAAACAGCCATATCTTTCGACCGAGAGCTCGAATTTTCTCAAGGGAGGATTTTTAGAAATCTCTCAACATCTGCTACTCACCTACCACCATTAATGAAGAATTTTAAATACATTCCACCATTTTTTAGGTTGTCAAGTTTCTCATCTACTACCATAATGAAGTATGGGCCTCCTTTCTTTCCCAGCAAGGAACAACACATGGAGGCATGGGTTTTACAGTGGAACTCATCATGGTTAGAGTAGGTGAATTCAATGCATCTTTTAGGGTGGTTAGAGTGGGTGGATTCAATGCTCTTTTAGGGGTGGTTGAAGTAGGATTTAAATTTTCCCTCTCTCCTTCTCTCATTCTTCTATATATTGTAAAGGAGGGGAAATTTTCCAATAGGTTGGTCATCTTTTCTCTCCCTGCCCCCTCTCTCTTTCCTCCCTAGGTCGAATATGGATCTTAGGCCTCCTCTCATTACGTTGTAATTGCATTTTCTTGCCTCTTTTTCGGTGATGATGTCTTTGTGTGAACTCATGGAGCAATAAAATATGTTTTGTGATGCATTTTGTCCATCCTTCCTTATTTTATTGTCTCTTCTTGCCTCTCACCATTACAGGGTATACTGTGCATACTTCGATGTCTATTGTAGGTTTTGAGAGTTGTGTTTAATGGGTTTGAAATGGTGTTCTGTGTGAAATTTATCTTTGGTCTATGATGCATCTTGTCCATCCTCTCCATTTCTCACCTCTCTCCATTTCAGGCAGTTGGATTTGTGATCAGCAACCCCCTTTTCTTGGTGTTATCACCTTTGTAGTGTAGGATTTCTTTATTTTCATGCTCTCTCTCCCTATCTCCTTGGCATTGTTAGATTAGGAGTACATAGTCGCATTTCCTTCCTTATAAGTAGTTTAGAATTAGAATTAGGAAGAGGAATCTAGCCTTCTCCAGTACCATCTTTGGTTCGCAAATCCCACAACTTGAGATATGGTACCCATGTGATGTAATCACACTAAGAATCTTAACTCATAGAGTTGCAGACATTTAGGGGTGTTGTGGTTTTTCACCAACACAAGCATGGTTAATTTATCCCTAAGTTTTATTTTAATAAACAATTTAATTATAGTATAGTTAAAGCAATTAACAAGGTCCCTAACATTATCACATAGATTAAAAGAAAATAAACATACCCCTTCCCAATAAAGTGACCCCTTAAAAGTCAACCCATGTATTTTGGAACTTAAACATTTAAATTTAAATTCAAAATATTCTCTCCCACTCCCCACCTACTTTTTTCTATGGATCAATGTCATCCCTTGGATGGATTCATTTAGGACCCTTAGATGAGGGATGGACAAACTAACCCTAAATCTTCCTTAAGTAGGCTTATTTCTCTTTTCTTTGACTTATTATTTCACTTTTGTTTCTATTTTTTTGCAAGTTGTTGGAGGAGAAGGAAAAGAAGCCATGGAAGGCCATTTCAAGCTTTTGTGAGGAAGCACTTCTCCATTACCTTTCTTTTCTTAATCACATTCTCTTCTCGGGTTTCAATGCCTTTGTTTATTTTTGTATATTTCATTTCAAAAATATTTTCCCAAATGAGCTTGTGGGTATTTACCCTATTTTAGAGAAAATAGTTAAAATGTTGTTTGAATGCACTTTGGGAAAGGATATATATACATCTATATGTGTGTGTGTGTGTGTGTGTGTGTGTGTGTGTGTGTGTGTGTGTGTGTGAACATATTTATTCAAATTTTCATTTTAATACAAACCCTTATTAAAATTCTATTTTTACACACGCCCGAAATAATAATAAAAAAATTCAGAGGTTATTACACACAAAAAAAAAAGGGAGTTCAAACTTTATGATAAGGAAATCCACGGCCACACACAAAAAAAAAAAGATGGAGTCTTTACCAAAAAGGCCATGGCTTTGGCTTTACTACAACATTTCTTTTTTTTATTTTTGGCTTATCTCTTATTTATTTATTTATTTATTGGCTTTTTATTTATTTATTTATTGGCTTAGTACGTATGTGTATATATATATATATATATATATATATATATATATAACCATCTTATTACTATTTTTTATTTAAATAATTTAATATTAATAATACTAATAATACTCTACTTATTAATTATATTTTAGTATTATTAATATTTTAATCTTGATAATATTTAGATTCTATTATCAAAGTTGTAGTATTCGTATTGCTATTAGTGTTAGCTAATTTATTTCCATACTTAAAATTTCTTTGTGAGATTCGATAGTATTTAAGTAAGAGGTATTTCCCTTTTTTTAAAAGAAGAACAAGTCCAAATTCATTTAATACTATACCAAGTTACCATCAGTTTATAAGTAACTTTATAATAACTTAACAATAATTTTGCACAATTCTAAGAGGCTAAAGCCTAATTCATAATTGGTAATTTCTTCTCTCCACTAGATTTAGGAATTTAGCTATTTGATTGACCAAGTAAAAGAAAATTTAAAACTTAAGCTCTTTCCATCCACTTGAATAGGTTTAAAATTTCTTTCAACCACTATAAGAGAATGAAAAAATATAACTTTTTCACTACTTTATAAATTTCATGGAATACAAAAGAAGTAACTATTTCTTTCCTTTTACAAATTATAGTTTTCAACCATTCTCACAAACAATTATAACAAGGTTTTCAATAAGTTTTAAAATGAGAACTACTAACTTTCCAATGAGAGCTACACATTATATGAGAAAATATTTAACTACAATGGGAATAGGATATTTCCCTTTTTAAACTTCTTTCCCTATTACAACAAAACTAGCTTTACAAAGACAAATCTTTCTTTCCCCTTTCAACATACAATACAACTTTAATATCCAATAATCAATACAAATTTTCTTCACAAAGATTAATACAATATCTTCCACTTAAAGTGGGAAAACTTACAAGAATGAAAGCTAAAAGGAATACAATATTACAAGTCTTCCACCCTAAGTGGGAATAACAAGGAGGTTTTCTCACAAGGAAGGATTACTTAAGGACACAAAAATGCTCCAAGTTTCACATCACCAACAAGAGAGCTCCACCATGCTTCATTTGATCCACAACAAAAAAAAGGGGGAGAGGCAACACTCTCCACCCAAACAAAATCCAATGAGGAGAAGAAGCTATCCTCCTCATTGGCCCCCGAGCCCCAACCACATTGCAATGAAAGATGGATCCAACTCATGGAAAAAAACAAGCTTCCACATCACAAAACCAAGTTTTCACAACCACACCAATAACTCAAACAACACAACTACAATCACAAGAAGGAAAACAACAAAATATACAAGGCTTCAAAATGTAAGCCCAAAGGAGCAAGAATCTATGAGGAGGTCACTTATTCCTCCCAATGGGAAATAGGTGCCCACCTTAAAAGCCTCCAATACACATCTCAAAACCCCTACACACTCTTATGCCTCCCTCAATATCCTCTTATGCCTCCCACATTCTCTTATGCCTCCCTACTATCTCTTATGTCTCCCTCATAAAAAACAAGTAAGAAATGCAAGAATTTCTTGTCCAAGGTGGGGCACCCAACCCAACTCCCTCAAAAACATGAAAATAACTCTTATGCCTCCCTACATGTAAGCTCCCCATAGTCCCCTCCTACACCACACTTAGGAAATCTACCCAAGCACCCAACAAGCATACCAAAAACACAATATAACACACACATATACATAAATAAAGGAAACAAATAAATAAGGGTATAGCTCCTACCTTTCCATGGTAGAGATTGATCCAAGAGTCACACACCAAACTTCTTCAAGCCCAAACAATCACCAACAAGATGTAACAAGATCCATAGGCACTCCACAATCCTCCCTCTCCAAAATGTAAGAGGGCAAAAGAAAGGAAGTAACCCCCAAACAAGTAAAATAATTTGAATAAATAGAAAATGGAGAGGGAGGGTGAGGTGGCTCCATGTAGGATGCCACATCACTCATCTCCAACTCCACCTCACAAGTCAAACCTCAACCCCAATGCACAATAAATTGGTGGGTGAGAGGAATGAAAACCTCTTACACACACAATTCAAGCCCGTACCCCTAAGGACAAACTTTAAAACCAATGTAAGAAAATTGCAATAAATGTCACTTGTTGACTTACAAAACACATAATGGGGTCTATTTTTGACCCCCAATCCATAGGTAGGGTTTTTATAGTAATTTAAGAGGTGTGGGATGAGTTTAACTTGTCCCACAAGCCTCCAAAATTGGCCCTTAAGGCCAAATCCGAATTTCCGTGAAAGGGGTAGAGTGTACAACACTCAAGATCACAAGCACTCGAATTACAACACATAACCTAAAGAGCCATCAAATCTAATAAATTAATTCTTTTTTCCCATCCCTAATTATTTTAGAACGTGATTAATTAACTAAATTAAGACACAATTTAAATAATTAACACAAGGAAATTACATCACTATAAAATCACATACTAAAATTAAATAAATGAAACTAAATAAAAGAACAACACACAAACCCCTTGGTCACAATTGGAGGTAATCCCCACCATGGGGACCCCCTAACAATAATTCAAACACACACACAACAAAATTACATGTTTCCATGGTGACCATTGTTGAATTCATCTAGCATTCCAATGTGGTTGGTCTCCAATCCCCTCGTTGTTTGTTGTGATAATGTTTACCTGCAAAACACATAATACCTCCTTCGGCCTCGTGGCCGCATCAAAACATCCAAGATAAAATATACAATATAAATCCAAAATCATCTACATATGAATCAAATCATCATCTAGGCAAGTAACATTATCATTTACAATTTCTAACAACATCTCGATTCTACATTTCATCAATATCAATAGGATCACAAGATTAGTTCAATTGCTAAGGTCTACTCAATATGATGAAAATATCGCATGTCAAAAATATATAACTATGTCAACATAATATCATCATCAATATAAAATGTCTATAATAATCCACACACCACATACTATGAATCGAGATCTAGCAATAGTCTCAGTATCTCTAATATCTAACATCATGCTAAGTCAAAATAATGCAAAATTTCTAGAAAAATAGTCAATAGTAATAAGTGTCGAAGGGAAGTGGGCACTACATCCCCCTCCCCTTAGACTTGACTTCCTCTTAGAAGTCACTGGAACAGGTGTGGAAACTAGACTCGTAGCAATGTAGCATCCTCCCATGTAGCAACAATCTCATCATACCTGTCCCACTAGACTCAAACCTGGTCAATCTCTCTACCTCAAAGGCCCAAGGTCCTGTGCTCTAGAATACATACTGAGACTCCACCATCATTTGCCCCTGATCTTACACCTGCAATACGATCCAATCTAATATGTGAGAAGGATCAGCAATGTATCTCCTAAGTATAGAAACATAAAACACATCGTGGACGCGAGACAAGCTAAGTGGCAACGCTAGGTGATAGGCCAAAGGACCGATACACTCCAAGATCTCAAAGGGACCCAAAATCTAGGAGCAACCTTAGAACCTTTTGCGTAACGGATAGGGCTCTTAAGTGGCCTGACACAAAGAAACACCTTCATTCCCACCTCATAACTATGATTTGTCCTATGATGATCAGTATACTTCTTCTTCCTATCCTATGCCTTCTGCAATCTCTTCCTGATCATAACAAGCTATTGCTTCATGTCCTTTCATAAAGCTCTTCCAAGAGAAACCATGTCCTCTTACCTATCCTAACTAATAGGTGTCCTGCACTCTCTGCCATAAATTTCCTGAAAAGGAGCCATGCCTTTCAAACTATGAAAACTATTATTGTAGGAAAACTCCACCAACTAAAAATAATCATCCCATCTCGATTGATGATCCATGACGTACATCTTAAGCATTTCCTCCAAGATCTGATTCACTTACTCAGTCTGTCCATCTGTCTCAAGGTGATAATTTGTACTGAAATTGATCTTCATCTCGAGGGCATACCGCTAGTAGTCCGAGAAGTGAGAAGTGTACAAAGGATCATGGTCACAAATGATCTTTGCGGAATCCCATGTAACTCCTGACGATATCATCAAGATATACCTGTGCCACTGGACTAGCTATGTAGGTGGTCTTCAATTGAGAAAAAATAGCCACTTTCATCAATTTATCCACTGTGACCATGATGGTGTCGTGGTGGTATCACGATGTCGGTAGTCCAATAATGATGTCCATGGAAATGGTGTCCCACTTCCACTCTAGTATAGCATGAGGAAAGAGAAGGCCAGTTGGATGCTGATGCTCGGCCTTCACCTTCTGACACTCTAAACAAGCAGTGTGTTGTAAAATGAGCCATGTCTCTCCGAATTCCTCTCCAATGGTACAACTGTCTCAAGGTGGCGTGCATCTTCTTCACCCCAAGATGGGCTGAATAAGGTGCATGATGAGCCTCTATCAAAATGTCTTTTCTTAAGCCTCCATCTCTAGGTACATATATTTGACATCTCGTGTCAAAGAAGGCCATCCGCCTCTAACGAAAATCCATCAAACTTCCCCTCAAGGGGTATCTAATACTCAATATCTGCTATGGCTGCAAGGTAGAAGTTGTCATGAGGAAGTTGCTACAATATCCTACTCCGTAAATCTATGAACACCGAAGTGGCCATAACCATCTAGTCAAGGCATTTACAACAACATTCTCCTTCCCCTTCACAAGCTCTATCTCCATTTCGTACTCACAAAGTAACTCCATCCAACTCCACTACACCAAGGCATGTACAATTGTTGTAAGCTCAAGGTCATGAGTCAGATAATTGAACTCATAATCCTTGAGTTTTTCAGACTCAAAAGCAACCACTCTGTTCTCCTCCATCAACACACCTCTAAGTCCCGCCAAAGAGGCATCTGTGTAAATGAAGAACTCACCCTGAAGGACTAGCACTATAATAATAGGCACCTTTGTCGTGAGGAATTCCTTTAGTGTCTTGAAGGTTTTTTCACATCTATCTGATAATACAAACTTCTTCTCTTTTCGTTGAAGGGAAGTGATGGGGTGCACAACCCGAGAGAAGCCCTGTACAAGTCTCTTGTAGTATCTTGCCAATCCCATGAAGGTGTGCACCTCAATCACACTAGTGGGTGTTGGCCAATCCATAATAGCTCGAATATTGGAAGGATTAACTATGATACCTTCCCTAGAAATGATGTGGCCCAAATACTACACCTCTTTCTGAAAGAATGCACACTTCTCTATGTTCCCGTAAAGTTGCTGCTCACAAAGACACCGTGAACTGGTAAAGGTTCCCCTCACTCCTCATGCGTACATGAGTAAATCAAAATTTCATCAAGGAAGATGAGCACGAAGCGATCCAAGAATTTCCTAAACACCCCATTCATCAAGCTCATGAACACTGCGAGGGCATTCGTCAAACCAAAAGGCACCACAGGTGAACTCATAGTGGCCATATCTCATATGAAAGGTGGTCTTATGAATGTTTGCCTCGTAATCCTCGGTTGATGATAACCCGACTAAAGTTCTATCTTAGAGAAAATTGTGGCCCCCTTGATCGATCAAATAAATCATCAATGCGCGAGAAGGGGGTAATGATTCTTGATCATTATTTTGTTCAAGCGTGTAATCAATACACAATGTAGAAATTTTTCCTTCTTCTTTGTAACAAAAATTGTTAAACACTTTGCACAATTATTAAAAACTCCAAATATAATTATATTCAATTTAGAAATCATTCGGGATATATTACATAGAGATAACAACTCCTATAAAGATGGTTTCAACACCAATCCCTCAATTATCTCTAGTATATCGCCTAGAATCACTCCTTATCCCTTTATTCTCTCACTCAACTCTATCAAAATACCTGTGAGTTTTTATTACAACTTCACATTCACTCACACTATATTATTATTAAATGAGTTTCACATCTCATTTAAATAATAATACACATAATTCAATTTATTAATAATGTTACACAATATATTCGTAACAAAAATCACCGATGCACCCCAAGGGGATACAATAGGACGGATCAGGTCTTTCTCCAGAAGGCCTTCAAGCTGTAACTTGAGATCAAAAAGCTCAGGAGTAGTCATCTGATAAGGTTCTCATGAGATAGGCTCTACACCAGGAACCAAATCTATGTGAAAATCTATCTCACATGGGGTGGCAGCCCAGTAACTCCCCTTGAAAGACATCGAAAACTCTCTCAAAATGTTATGGTCATCAAGAGATGGCCCACTAGATTCATCCTCTGATATGTTACTAATCGTAACAGCATACATGTGGAAACCTCATCTCACACACTGCTTAAATTACATAGTGGATATGGTGCAGATAGAAACATACCTCCTAACTCCTGCTATCACTGACTCAAATCCTAGATCATCTGTACATGATATAGTCTCATGGTAATAATCCACTCTAGCTCTGTGTTCAGACAACTAGTCCATGCCCAAGATGACTCCATACGAACCCAACAGAAAGATACGAAGATCTGAGGTAGTGGTGAAGGGTCCCAAATCCACTACACACTCCTTTAATAAGGAGTCTACATAGATTTTGGCCCCAGAATCCATCTCGATGTCCCAACTAAGACCCTGCCTAACTACCACCAGCCTGTAATGATCTACTATGGATGGTGCAAAAAAGGAATCAGATGGACCAGAATCAAAGAGAATGGAGCTAGGAATACCACCAACGCTACCTATCATGTTTATCACAAGCTATGGTGCTCATCCTACTTGATTCTTCAACAGCTGCATATATCTAATGGTTACATCCCATGTCTACAACAATAGGCTCTGAAATCTGCATCTTACCCTTTTTACTAGGGTTTTATGGGCACTCTCTCTAATGATTTCCAACAATGCCACAACCATAAAAACTTCCTAGTCCTCTCCAATGAGATGCAGCTCCAACCGGTACTCTAGAGGTCTGTGTTGTGGATCGTGATGATCTCGGCTATGGATCTGTTGAGGTCTCTCGATGGTGATCTCTTGTTGACTAAGCTCTCAAGTATACCTGTGTCCTAATGGGACCCCTAGGAGGAGGCCCCATACTCCATCCCCTCTGTGTGTCGAATCTTTGTAGAGGTCTAAATGGTGGATGATTCTACTGTTGTTACATCGAGGTAGCTATTGTGGTGGCCTGAATGATGACTGTGTAGAACCATGCCCACCACAAGGAGGAGGATCTGACCCCCTTGACCTGTTATCCTACATCTGTTGGATGCGGCTCCACACTCTGTCCCTAGCTTGCTACGTCTTTCCCCAAGTCTCCTCTACTATGTAGGCCTTCTCAACATCCTCTCGCCAAGGTCTCATGGACAATGGATGCACACCACACCTCCCAAATCTAAATTAATGCCCCTGATGAACCTGTGAATCCGAACCTTCTCATCCTATATATAGTCAACATACTAGAGTAGGTCCAGAAATCGACTCTCATACTCAGCTATAGTCATAGATGCTTGATGGAGGTCGTGGAACTCGTCTATCCTCTATTGAATAAACCTCCTGGATAAATATCTTCTCTTGAAATGCTCCCAAAGATATCCCAAGTAATCTGTCTCCAAGTTAACATGAATCTTCTACTCCTTGGTCCCCCACCGTAATCCTACTCCATCCCTCAAAAGATGCATTGCAACACGAGCTTTCATGTTTCTAGTAAAAGGGTAGGGCTTGAAGCATCCTCTCAAGCTCACCAACCAAGCCTCTTCTTGAAAACCACATATATCTCAAAAATGGTGAGATGTTCATAGCTTTAGGATCTCCATGATACGGTATGCGGTGACGATGATGACCCCTAAGCCTCTCTCGCATGCTCCTCTCTACGTTTATGGCTTCGATACCTATCCCCGTGTCATGTAAACATGTGTTTGTGTCCCTTCTATGGTGATTCTACTCTGGCTGACTCCATGTGGGAGTTCTCTAACCTATACTCCTCATTGTGTTAAGGAGATGCACGAGCCTCAATGGATGGCTCCCTATCATGTCTCGTTGATCGTCATCTGAAGGACCCTCTACATATAGGGGCATTGACGTCCTGAAGTATCTGTAAAATCTGAGGTAGAATGGCTACTACGGCCTGATCGGAGGTGGCAAGTCTAGATCTATGTGTAAGAACCCCTCGTCTAGTCTGCGCCTCTTGCATAGACCAAGGCAAGAGTTAGTTCATTATTCTAGGTTTTATTCCAGTTTTCTATGTTTACTAAAATATACAATTTTCAAATAAATTTGTTTTCTAGGTTTTAAAATTGTGCTAGGTTTAATGTTCATGTCTCATGTTTTCTTGTGTGCCCAAGGGTCCAAGATTTGAACCCACGGCTCTAATACCAAGTGTAACACCCACTAAAATCTACCGCACGAAACCCAAGAACAACCTAGGATAAGCTAGAAAATTATGGAATAATTTTTTTGAAAAAATGTGCCCGCAAATAGGCTTCGAAATACAAATGTTCCATTAATGTTTCTAATTCGCTTATATTTAATAATAAAATTTTCCCCATTATAATAAAATATTAAAACCCACATTATACTTTAATGAACTTAATTAGACCAAGCATGGTTAATTTCTCCCTAAGTGTTATTTTAATAAAAAAATTAATTCCACTATAGTTAAAGCAATTAACAAGGTCCCTAACATTAGCACATAGGTTAAAGGAATAAACATACCCCTTCACAATAAAGTGACCCCTTAAAATTCAACCCATGTATTTTGGAATTTAAACATTTAAATTTAAATTCAAAATCTTCTCACCCACTCCCCACCTACTTTTTGTATGGATGAATCTCATCCCTTGGATGGATTCATTTAGGACCCTTAGATGAGGTAAGGACAAAATAACCCTAAAGCTTGCTTAAGTATGCTTCTTTCTCTTTTCTTTGACTTATTATTTCACTTTTTTGTTTTTTTGCAGGTTGTTGGAGGAGAAGGAAAAGAAGCCATGGAAGGCCATTTCAAGCTTTTGGGAGGAAGCACTTCTCTATTACCTTTCTTGCATTAATCACACTCTCTTCTAGGGTTTCAATTCCTTTGTTTATTTTTGTATATTTCATTTCAATAATATTTTCCCAAATGGGCTTGTGGGTATTTACCCTATTTTAGAGAAAATAGTTAAAATGTTGTTTAAATGCACTTTGGGAAAGGATATATATATATATATATATATATATATATATATATGAACATTTTTTTAATATTATTTTAATACAAACCCTTATTAAAAGTTTCATTTTACTACAAGTATTCCCATGTAAAGTTTTTTTCGCATTTTTTTCTTCCCGTGGCGCGGATTTCCTTATCATACAGTCGAACTCTCTCTCTCTCTCTCTCTCTCTCTCTCTCTCTCTCTCTCTCTCTCTCTCTCTCTCTCTCTCTCTCTCTCTCTCTCTCTCTCTCTCTCTCTCGTGCGCGCGTGTAATAACCTACGAATTATTATTATTATTATTATTTCGGGTGTGTGTAAAAATTTAAAAAATTAGGTTTGTAGTAAAATGAAAATTTTAATAAGGGTTTGTATTAAAATAATTTTTAAAAAATATGTTATATATATATATATATATATATATATATATAACCATCTTATTACTATTTTTTATTTAAATAATTTAATATTAATAATACTTTAAAACTAATAATAATTTACTTATTAATTATATTTTAGTATTATTAATATTTTAAACTTGATAATATTTAGATACTATTATCAAAGTAGTAGTTTTCGTATTCTATTAGTGTTAACTAATTTATTTCCATACTTAAAATTTCGTTTGTAAATTCGATAGTATTTAAGTAAGAGGCATTTCCCCTTTTTTTAAAAGAAGAACAAGTCCAAATTGATTTAATACTATACCAATATACCATCAGTTTATAATTAACTTTACAATAACTTAACAATAATTTTGCACAATTCCAAGAGGCTAAAGCCTAATTTGTAATTGGTAATTTCTTCTCTCCACTAGATTTAGGAATTTAGCTATTTGATTGACCAAGTAAAAGACAATTTAAAACTTGAGCTCTTTCCATCCAAAGTTGAATAGGTTTAAAATTTCTTTCAACCACTAGAAGAGAATGAACAAATATAACTTTTTCACTACTTTACAAATTTCTTGGAATACAAAATAAGTAACTAGTCCTTTCCTTTTAGAACTTACAATTTCCAACCATTCTCGCAAACAATTATAAAAAAGTTTTCAATAAGTCTTACAATAAAAATTACTAACTTTCCAACAAGAGTTACACATTATATGAGAAAAATTTTAACTACAAATCGAAATGGGATATTTTCCTTTTAAACTTCTTTTCCTATTACAACAAAACTATCTTTACAAAGACACGTTTTTCTTTCCCCTTTCAAAGCATACAATACAACTTTATTAAAATTGTAATCTTTCTTAAGTAATGTTAAAATTTTGATCCTTGCATAAAGAAGATTATTGTGTTCCAAACCTAAAAATGAAATTTCCCTCAATCGAAGCTTGTGCTTATCTGTCCGTGCAATAGAGGTGTGGAACAAGTTTCAGGTTTCTTGAGTTAGTTTAATTAACCATGTGAGAAATGGAAAATGTTCTTAAATCAATGAATTAAACAAGTTATTGGCATATTATAGAATGATTCTCCTTCAGAAAACTTGATCTTAAGCTAATTAGTCAATAGTAAACAAGAAAGAAGTTCACCTTTGTAAGAAGAATTGCACGAATCAAAACATGAATCTTCTAGATCAAAGTCAAATTTTCAAATACATTTTTAGTAGTTAAATAACCTTCAAATATTTTACTTTGTGGGATGTCCTTAATTATAATTGTGTATTGTGGTTGGTCTATTATGTTGTGCCTTGTTGAAGAGAAAAGTGAATTGTTCGGGATGGGTGTTTTATGATTCCTTGTTGCCTATATGATCTATGTTGTGTCTAACTTGTTGAGAGTTAGCAATAGCCCTTTCTAGTCACATGTGTCATTGTGTAAACTCCTAGTAAGTCAAAAGAAAATTATCCAAATTTTTGGTGTTGTATTTTTGTGTGTTTTTGGCGGGCATTATATGGAGTACATCACACACAAACTAACATAAATCCAACTTACAACTACAATATTTCAAGGACTATCCACCCTCTTAATTATCTAATTATGACATCTTTATTTTAGTTAATAAATTAAGTTGGATTAGCTAATTAAGACACAATTATAATTGTTAATAAAGTGACAACAATATCTAAAAGTTAAATACCTATAACACAAATGAAGCACACACAAATAAAATAAGGGGAACACATTTCACCCCATGGCCACACATGAGGTCACCCTTCATGGGAAACCTCCTAACTAGGAATGCAAAAACACCACACTATAACATTACATAAGTTGTCAAATTTTGGCCATGTTGCACAAGACCCGACATCCTTTCGTGGTTGGTCCCCTATCCCCTTTCGATGTATGTGATATAATATACCGTGACACAAACAGAATACCTCTCAACCCTCATGGTCATCAACAACATCAAGAAATAATACATCTCCATATAAATCAATAATCATAATCCACAATTAATTAATTCTATCATTTATCAATGTATTAAATAATTTGATCCTAACATCCACGAGATTATAATTCTACTCAAAATATCCATAGTATAACGTGTCAAGATTATAAAATCCAAATAGTGTAAATCAACATATATCGATTTCTAATAATTCATCCATGGCCACATTTATCGACATTATACCCATTGCCACGTAAATGAGGTTACCTCCTATGGGAACCTCCTAACAAAACATGCAACAACACAATATAACTTTATCCATGATTTGTCAAACTTGGCAATGTTGCATAAAACTCAAGATCCTTTCGTGGTTGGTCCCCTATTCCCTTTCGATGTATACGAGATAATTTTCCTGCAAACACAAAAAAATACCCTTCGGTCTAAAAGATGTATCAATATGTCATGGGAATAAATGCATATAAAACATACATCATACAATCCTTAGCATACATCAAGCAATACAACACACACATATATTTATCAATTTACATCGGCATACAATGTAGTTAAATCATTATCATCAGTTTATCAATTTAAATCAATTATTTGAGTTCACTTAAAATTTTAATTCTACTTTACTAAATAATTTATAATCATCAATAGTACAATTCACATTCTACAATAATCATGAAATTATGTATATCTATTGTAGTTCCCAACTACTAGATACACTCTAGAACATATTGTTGATCCCTAATACCATCATATTGTTAGCAATTCACAAAATCAATTATACCACATGCTTAGTCCAACACTCGAATATACTCAATACGTCAAGAATCCAAATGTCAATATACAACAAGGTAACAATTCTAGACAATCATCGTATCCTTATTTTCCATCAAGGTCCACAATGCATCCATACAAGACATGAGTAATAATTAGACACAATAGTAGTTATGGTGTCTCTCATATCTTAACAACATGCTAACTAAGATATAACAATCGAGTTCATGTCTCTAATCAATCGAAGTTAAAAATCATAGTATAATTGGTGTCAAAGAGGAGTGGGTATTACACCATTATAAAAGTAAGGCGAGTTTAATTTAATCATAAAATCCCTTTTATAATTTTAGGAACCTCTAAAAATAGTTTATTTAAGCGATAATTGAAAAAAATTAATACCGACAAGCAATTGCACGTGAGCAATGCAATGTGAACATTGAAAGTGATTGGGCATAGGAATAAAGAGTGGAGGAGAGTAATAAAGGAATAAGAGGAGGATGAAGTGGAAGGTAAGTTTAGGGATGGAACACTACATAACATAAAAACGTAATGGTTATGATGGGTATACATGAAAATTAGAGGAGATATTTGTGGAAAGTGTCGAGATGTAAATACAAAATGAATAGCTTGAAAAGATAAATAAAATAATGTAATAAAATGGAATGTATAGTAATACATAAAAAAAAAAATATTTTTACTCAGTGAGGGTTTAAAACTATGTCAACAGTTCTCCATCGTCGAGCATCTATGGGGGATCACCAGTCATAAAAATTTGGAGGTCTAGCCATTTTTTGTCTTGTATTTTTTATCACAATTTCTCTATCATCATTTACTGATTTGGGAGATAATTATATGCATAGTGGCTTAGTGTATTCACTATCAACTAGAAGCACCTAGTGTCTAGTGGATACAATGTCAATTCAAATACAACATGGTGTCAATGTTTTTTTGAAGGTGACAACCTTTATGGTTATCTCATGGAGAAATGGAAAATCCTAGCCCTCAATTGTAGTCAATATTACCCTCGTAGTCTAAAAATAAAATACCCAATTTTTTGATAATATATATACTCCCAAAACAATATTTAATATCAGTGTAGGCCTCTCAAATCTACCCAAATTTTGATTATAATGACAGAAAAAAATTTACGGCATCCACAACCACTAAAAATATTTAAAGTGGTGAGAATCATGGTTCAAATCTCCAACCAACACGTTATTAGGGAGCCCAAATTCAAAACTCAACTAAAGATACATTATCGCGGCAAGTAGATACACACCAACCGGGAGGTAGGAATTTTTTTGGAGTAGAGCCAAACATAAGAAGAATCACCTCATCCCAACAAAAATAAAAGCTAAATAGTTTCACCTCTATATACTAGAGAAGAGGGTTTGCAAGGAATAATTAAGTACAAAAATAATAATTTACACTCAAAGGGATAATTAAGTAAAAAATATAATTGATACTCGAAGGAATAATTAAGTACAAAAATATAATTGATGCTCAAAGGTATAACTAAGTATGAATAATATAATTGACCCCGGAAGGGATACTTAAGTAGAGTCACAACATATTCTCTCCAAATTTGAAGACATCCATATAATTCCATTTTTATGTTCATATTCATAACTCGAATTGTTCCATGTCTTCTTAAGATGTGTATGAAGATTAGAACTACTTTTCTTCCCAAAAAGTATAAAATTTCTTATTAGATGTCAGCAAACATATTAAAGTAAGATCGACAAGAATTTCAATAAAGACCATCTTACCATTCAATCAGCTTTTTTGCAAAGTGTCAACGCTCTTCCCAATTGTGTGAAGATAAGAAATGGCGTAAATAGGGCAAAAACAAGCTAGACAACAAAAAAAAAGTGTCAATTGAGTGAAGAAAGAAACCAAAACAAGGATTATAGTGCATGAACAAGAAGATGACATGACACAACGTAGTATTTCACTTGCAGATATAAAACCACACGAGAAAAACTAAATTAGCAAAAACATGTACCTCATAAAGAAGCTTCTGTTGGCTTGTGTAATAATATCAGTGTACTTGGTAGTCATTATGAACCCAAAGAAACACATCACAAACACCTTTGCAATAGGTAATACTACAAATTTTATCATTTTCATAATAAATTTTGTGTCGCCCTCCATCATTTTGCTAATATGTGTGAAGGAAATGCTTAGAATAATATTGATAGATTATGTATTTGGAGGATAAATTTTAGGCTTAGCTAGATCTCCTCCACCAAATCTAGCAACCCCTTGGAATAAGTCTCAAGTCCTAATAGAAACGCAGCTTCTAGTAACATTAATTATTTAGGTCCATTAAAATTTGAAGTAGAGTGTGGCCTTGGCTTCGTTTATATTAAATTATCTTTCTCGATCCAAAACACAAATAATATAGCTTGTTACACTCAAGATACAAAGAATTGACCATAGCAAAGGCAAGAGTAACCAAATCTATAGGCTTAGTGCATTTCACCAAGTAGGGGTAACAACAATAAGATTTTAAAATATCTAAATAATCATGAAGAAAAAGATAAAACTATAATGAACTTCATATTATAATGGCATTTTCTTGAGGGATGTGGGAAACACTTTTATATACTCTTCATGCTAATGTACATTTCGTAATATGAACATATATACAATATGATAATTTTGAAGTTATACATACATGTATTACATCAAACTCCTTTTCAAAAGGATAATTTTACAAAAAAATCATCATGTGATCCTTTTCTTCTAGTGATAAATATCTTTTCTTGTGGAGATGATAGTTCCAAATGCATCAATTCATCCATAAAAATTTTTTCATGTATATTTTGGATACATATGGGTAAAGAAATCCTCATTATATTTAACTCCGGGACTTCTTCTTAACAAGTAATCCATTTAAAAGACAACCCACTTTTTCCATGAGAGAGACTATATATATACTTACTTTTCCGATATTTGGTAAGCATGCATTTACTTGATCCTCATCCTCCGCCATGAATTACTCAATCTCCTACTATAGTGCCCACTTCCCTTCGACACCTTTTTTATATTGATTATGATATTGTCAACTATACTTATGGATATTATTGTAGCTTTTGATTTGGCATGATGTTAGATGTTAGAGATCATGGACTGTTGTTGATTTCGATTCATATATGATGCATGTGGATTATTAGAGACATTTTATTATGAGACATATATATTTATATATATATATATATATATATATATATATATATATATATATATATATATATATATATATATATATGACATGTGATATTTCGTCACACCAAGTAGGCTTTGATAATTGAACTAATGTTGTGATCATTTTGACATGGATGAGATGTAGAATAGAAATGTTGCTAGAAATTGTAAATGATATCATATTTTCCTAGATGATATTTGATTCGTATATAGATGATTGTGGATTTATATTGTATATTTTATCCTAGATATTTTTGATGCAGCCATGAGGCCGAAGGAGGTGTTATGTGTTTTGCAGGTAAACATGTCACAACAAACATTGGGGGATTGGAGACCAACCACATTGGAATTCTAGATGAATTCAACAAGGGTCACCATGGCAACATGTGTTTGTGTGTGTGTGTGTGTTTGAATTATTGTTAGGGGAAATTGTGACCAAGGGGTTATGTGTTGTATTTTGTTTAGTTTCCTTTACTTAATGTAGTATGTGATTTTTAGTGATGTAATTTCCTTGTTTTAATTATTTAGAAAATGATGTATTCTTCCCCTTTATCTTAATGGGTTTTAGTGTCCTATTTAAGTTAATTAATCTTGTTATTAACTAATTGTGGATGTGACCAAAAATTTTCATTTATTAGACTAGATGGATCTTGGGCTTTGTGTTGTAAGATTGAGTGCTTGTGACCTTGAGTGTTGTACACTCTATCCCCTCATGGAAATTCGAATTTGGCCTTAAGGGCCAATTTTAAAGGCTTGTGGGACAAGTTAAACTTGTCCCACACCTCTTAAATTGCTATACCAACCCTACCTATGGTTTGGGGGTAAAAATTAGACCCCATTATGTGTTTTGGGAAGACAAATTGTAAGTTTTTATTGCACCTTCTTACATGTAATTACTTTTAGTCCTTAAGGGGTGTGGGCTTAGATTGTGTGTGTAAGTAAAATGTCATTTCTTCAACCACTTATTAATTGTGCTTTGGAGTTTGAAGTTTGACTTGTGAGGTGGAGTTGAGGATGAGTGATGTGGCATCCTACATGGAGCCACCTCACCCTCCTCTCTCCCTTTTCTATTTATTCAAGTTCTTTTGCTTGTTTGGGGGTTACTTCATTCTTTTGTGCTCTTGCATTTCTTGGAGTTAGAGGATTTTGGAGAGCTTGTGGTTTTTGGGAGCTTTTTGGTGATTGTTTGGGTTTGAAGGAGCTTGGAGTTTGACTCTTGGAACAAGCTCTACTATGGAAAGGTAGGAGCTTTACTTTTTCTTATGTTATTCCTTTATTTTGTGTTTGTGTGCTTGTTTTGTTGAGTGTTTGGAATGCTTGTTGGGTACTTGGGTAGATTTCCTAAGTGTGGTGTAGGAGGGGACTATGGGGAGAATTCATGTAGGGAGGCATAAGAGTTATTTCATGTTTTGGAGGGAGTTTGGGTTGGGTGCCCCACCTTGGACAAGGAATGCTTGCATTTCTTACTTGTTCTTGTATGAGGGAGGCATAAGATAATGAGGGAGGCATAAGAGTATGTGGGAGGCATTAGAGGTAATTGAGGGAGTCATAAGATTATGTAGGGGATTTGAGATATGTAATGGAGGTTTTTTTAGGTGGGCACCCATTTCCCATTGGGAGGCATAAGTGACCTCCCCATAGGTTCTTGCTCCTTTGGCTTTCATTTAGAAGCCTTGTATATTTTTTTGTTTCTCATTCTTGTGTTTGTAGTTTGAGTTGAATGTGCATTTGGAATGGTTATGAAATACTTGGTTTTTGATGTGGAAGCTTGTTGTTTCCATGTGTTGGAATCACCTCTCATTATAATGTGGTTGGGGCTCGGGGGCCAATGCGGAGGGTGGCTTTTCCCCCTCATTAGATATTTTGGTTGGGTGGAGAGTGTTGCCTCTCCCCCCATTTTTTTTTATCAATAAAATCATGAAGGAGCTTCTTGTTGGTGTTGTGATGCTTGGACCTTTTGTTGGAATCCTTAAGAAATTCATTCTTGTGAGAATCCCTTTTTTTTAAATTCCCACTTAGAGTGAAGAAACTTGTAATATTGCATTTCATTTTAGCTACATTCTTGTATAAATTTCCCACTTAAAGTGGAGGACATTGTATTAGTAACTGTACTAAAAATTTGTGTTGATTCTTGGACATTAAAATTACATTTTATGTGAAAAGGGGAAGGAAATATTTGTCATTGTAGAGTTAGTTTTCTTGTAATTTATGTGGAAGTGAAAGGCTCTCTTAGTGAAGCTAGTTGATGCAATAAAAGGGTGATTTGCAAAATAGCTTGTTACTCTTTTAGTGGAATGCAAACCTTCATTAAGTTTGTTATTCTTGATCTTGTTTTAAAATATATTAATGGAAATGTTTTTGTAAACTCTCTTGTGGAGTGTTGGGAAATTGTATTAAGAAATATTAAATCTCATTTTCATACTTGAAAGCATGTAAAGGAAAACATAGCTTAGTTGTTATTTTACTTGCATTATTGAAAGAAGGCAAGACTATGTATGATTAGATGGAAATAACTTGAATTGCAATTGTTATTTACATGTTCAAAAAATATATATGTAAATTTCCCCAAGTCTATGGGAGTAAAGAAATCGTTCTTTATGACTTAAGACCGTAGCCTTATTGGGAGTATGTAAAAATTTCACTATAGAGTTATTAGGGACTTACTTTTAAATCCCATGAAAACTAGAGTAACAACATGTGAAATTTGATTTTGATTCTAAATTTCTCATCAAAATGTTACCAAAATTGTTTTAACAAAAATGACATGTCCAAGTATAGGATCTAGATCCATTAGTGCTCTTAACAATATAAAAACAATATGACCTAACTACAACAACATTGATATGAAATTATTATTAATATTGATATCAATAATAATTTTTAATATATTAATATACTTAAACCTCTAAAATACTTATATAATAATATATTTATGCATAGTGAAATGACCAAAAGCTACAATCCAACCAAGTTTTATAAGTTTAAAACTTTAAAAAAAAAGAGTTGAGAGTTTGGCCGTGGCCCATGTGGAAAAATTATAGTAAAATGTGGGAGGGTTGGTGGGGTAGCCCCCACCCACCAATAGTTTTTTTAGCACCCGAATCCCCATATGGGTACCTAATACCTTAAATTTTTACGGCCCAATACTTTTTAAAACCTGCACATGTTCTTCTTTTCTCATGACCTATGTAAAACATTTGAAGGCCGCAACCTATATGCATGTGTGTGTGTGTGTGTGTGTGTGTGTGTGTGTGTGTGTGTGTTTATATACAACAATAATATACATATATATATATATATATATATATATATATATATATATATATATATATATATATATGTATGTATGTATGTATGTATGTATGTATGTATGTATGTATGTATGTATGTATGTATGTATGTATGTATGTATGTATGTATGTATGTATAATGTAAATACATATACACATATATATGTATATACCAATACGTACTCAAATGAAGAGGCAAATCATATATAACTATACTAAAATATGGGCAAACCCAATTGTCCATTTGGGCATATACAAGAAAATGAACTAAATAAAAAGAATAAATACATTTTGAATCCCCAATGAGGGTGTAAACCAAATAAGAAGAAAAAAGAAGCATGATCATTACTTCAAGAGCTTGTGATGGCCTCCAATGGCCTCCTCTCCAAAAAATGAGAAAGAAGTTTTCATAAGGATGCTTTAGGGTTAGTTGCCCTTCTCCCACATCAAGGGCCCAAATTGAATCCATCCAAGAGATGAGATTCATCCCTAAAAAAAGTAGGTGAAGAGTGGGTGAGTGGAAATTACCTTTTTAATTTAAATTTTTATTTCAAAAATATGGGTTGACTTTTTAAGGGGTTACTTATGGGGTAGGGAAGTGTTCATTATCCTAACCCAACATTTAATAAGGGACCTTGCTAGTTGTTTCAACTTTTTAGAAATTAAATAACCTTTGTATTTAATTTTACTAGCCACTTTTACCCTTGACACCCCATGGGGGAATATTCAACTTTAGTAGGAATTAATTTGTTATTTAAGTAATATTTAGGGAGATTAAACATGCTTAGTCAAATCAACGTATTAAAGTTTGATGTGGATTTTAAATATTGTTTTATCATGGAAAATAATGTATTAAATTCATCACCTTCGAGACATTAATGTGGTAACTGTCGTTTCAAAAATTTTGTGGGCACGCTTTTCAAAAAAATATTCCATAATTTTTCTAACTAAACCTAGGTTGTTCTTGGGTCTCATGTGGGTGTTTTTAGTGGGTGTTACACTTGGTATCAGAGCCGTGGGTTCAAATATTGGACCCTTGGGAACATAGGAAAACATGAGACATGAACATTGAACCTAGTACAATATTAAACCTAGCACAATACTAAACCTAGAAAACAACTTGTCTAAAAATTGTATATTTTAGTAAACATAGAAAAATGGAATAAAACCTAGAATGATGAACTAAATCTCACCTTGGTCTATGTAGGAGGCGTAGATCAGACTGAGGGGTCCTTTCACATAGACCTAGATATACCACCTCCAGAGAAGGCGTAGTGGCCATTCTACCCTAGATTTTATAGACGCCGGGACGTCGGGTGCCGCTATACGTGGAGGGTCCTTAGGAGGATGATCAGCTAGACATGATAGGGAGCCATCCGTTGAGGCTCATGCATCTCCTCGACACAATGAGGAGCATAGGGTAGAGAACTCCCGCATGGATTTGGCTGAGTAGAGTCACCACAGAGGGGATAGGGAGATAGGATTTTAGGACATAGGGATAGGTCTCGAGTCTACACCTAGAGATGAGCATGCAAAGAGGCCTAGGGGTCTCCATTCAACAAATGTAGACCATATCAGGGAGATCCTAAAGCTTCGACCATCACACTATTCTGGAGATACATGTGGATTTCAGCCATGGTTGGTGAGCTTGAGTGGGTACTTCAAGCTCTTCCCTTGTACTAGTAACACGAAAGCTTGTGTTGTGATCCATATTTTGAGGGATGGAGCTAGTGTCTGGTGGAAGACCAAGGAGTAGAAGCTCCATGTTGATTCAAAGACGGTTACCTAGGAGCTCTTTAAGGAGTGGTTCAGGAGCAGGTACTTATCCCGGAGGTTTATTCAATAGCAGATAGATGAGTTCCATGACCTCCATCAGAATCTATGACTGTAGCTGAGTATGAGATTCGATTTCTTGACCTACTCTAGTATGTCGACTATATACAAGATGAGAAGGTATGGATTCACATGTTCATCAGGGGCCTAAATTTGGATTTGGGTGGTGCGGTGCGTATTCATTTCCCACAAACCTTAGCAGAGGCCATGGAGAAGGCCTACATTGCATAGGAGACACGAGGAAAGATGCAACAGGATAGGAACAGAGTTCAGAGCTACATCCAAGAGATGTAGGACAACAGATTGAGGGGGTCAATTCCTCCTCATGGTGGTGGATGGGTTCGGATACAATCATCATTCGAGACCACCACAACAGCCACCTTAGCAGGAGCAGAGTAGCGAGAATCATCCACCATTCAGGCCTACTCAAAGGTTCGACACACACAAAGGATAGAGTATGGGGCCTCCTCCTAGGGGTCCCATTAGGACACAGGTAGGTCGAGAGCACAATCGCAGTAGGAGCTCACCAAAGCAAAGACCTCAGTAGTCCATAGCTGGATCATCATGATCCACATCATAGACCTATAAAGTACCGGTTTCAACTACATCTCATTGGAGAGGACCGGGTAGTTGTTATGGTTGTGGTGTTGTCCAGACATCATTAGAGGGAGTGCCCACATAACCCTAGTAACAAGGGTAAGATGAAAATTTTTGAGCCTACTATTGGTGACATGGGCGCAGCCATCGGATCTATGTAGAGATTGAGAACTTCAGTGAGCACTAGATTCTTGTCATAGAGATGATAGGTAGCATTGGTGGTATTCCTACCTCTATTTTGTTTGATTTTGGTTCATTAGATTCTTTTATTGCACCATCCTTAGTAGAGCGTTGTAGGCTGGTGGTAGTTAGGTAGGGTCTTAGTTGGGACATTAAAATGGCTTCTAGAGCCAAAATTTTTGTAGACTCCTTAGTAAAGGAGTGTGTAGTGGATTTAGGACCCTTCACCACTACCTCAAATCTTCACATCCTTCCTCTAGGTTCTTATGGAGTCATCTTAGGCATGGACTAGTTATCTACACACATAGCCAAAGTGGACTATTACCATAAGACTATATCATGTACAGATGATCTAGGAGTTGAGTCAGTGATAGCAGGGGTTAGGAGGCATGTTTCTATTCGCACCATCTCCGCTATACAACTTAAGTAGTGTGTGTGACGAGGTTGTCAGATGTATGTTGTTACGGTTAGTGAAAGATCAAAGGATGAGTCTAGTGGACCATCCCTTGATGATCATCCCATCTTGAGAGATTTTTCAGATGTCTTTCTAGGGGATCTATCGGGGTTACCACCCCCACGTGAGATAGATTTTCACATAGATTTGGTTTTGGGTGCAGAGCCTATCTCACGAGCACCATATCGGATGACTACTCCTGAGCTCTGTGAGCTCAAGTTGCAGCTTGAGGGACTTCTGGAGAAAGGCCTAATCCATCCTAGTGTATCTTGATGGGTGCACCAGTGATTTTTGTAAAGAATAAGGACTGATCTCTGCATTTGTGTATTGAGTACCACCAAATAAACAAAGTAACGATCAAGAATTGTTACCCCCTTCTGCTCATTGATGATTTATTTGATCAGATGAAGGGGGCCACATTTTTCTCCAAGATAGAACTTAATTCAAGTTATCATCAGTTGATGATAATGGAGGTATATATTTATAATACCACCTTCCATACGAGATATGGCCACTATGAGTTCACCGTAGTGCCTTTTGGTTTGACGAATTCCCCCGCAGTGTTCATGAGCTTGATGAATGGGGTGTTTAGGACATTCTTAGATCGCTTCATGCTCATCTTCCTTGATGACATTTTTATTTACTCACGTACACATGAGGAGCATGAGGAGCACCTTCTTCAGGTACTTTAGTGCCTTCGTGAGTATCATCTTTACAGGAACCTAGAGAAGTGTGTGTTCTTTCAGACAGAGGTGCAGTATTGGGCCACATCATTTCTGGGGAAGGTATTGCAGTTGATCCTTCCAAGATTTGAGAAATTATGGATTGTCCTACACCCTCCAAAGTGTGCCAAAGGTTTGCATCTTCTTGGGTTTATTAGGATACTACAGAGACTTGTTTAGGATTTCTCTCAGGTTGCACACCCCATCACTTCCCTTCAGCAGAAAGGGAAGAAGTTTGTTTGGTCAGATAGATATGAGAAGGCCTTCAGGACACTAAAGGAATGCCTCACGACAAGCACCTATTCTTGTAGTGCCAGATCCTCAGGGTGAGTTTTTCATATGCACAGATGCTTCTTTGGAAGGACTTAAACGCATGTTGATACGGGAAGGAAGAGTGGTTACTTTTGAGTATCACAAACTCAAATATTATGAGCTCAAATATCTAACTCATGATCTTGATTTTACGGTAGTTATTCACACCTTGGTTTTATGGAGACACTTCTTTATTGGTCGGAGATTTACACTTAGGATGGATCACTAGAGTCTTCGCCATCTCTTCATGCAACCCAATCTTAATGCTCGTCTATGGCGTTGGATGGAGTTACTTTGTGAGTACGACATGGAGATAGAGCATGTGAAGGGGAAGGAGAATGTGGTTACAGATGCCTTAAGCAAACGAATACATGTGGTTATGGCCACTTCAGTGGGCACATATTTGTGAAGCTAGATTTTGTAGCAGATTCCTCACAATAGCTTCTACCTTGCATCCAGAGTAGATATTGATTCTCAGAGACCCCTTGAGGGGAAGTTTGATGGTTTTTCATTAGAGGTAGATGGCCTCTCTCGACACGAGAGGTTGGATATATGTCCCTAGATATGGAAGCTTGAGGTAGGACATTTTGACAGAGGCTCATCATGCACCCTATTCAGCCCATCCCGGGATGAAGAATATGCACGCCACCTTGAGGCAGTTATACCATTGGAGGGAACTTCGGAGAGATGTGGCTCAATTTGTGTCATGATGTTTAGAGTTTTAGAAGGTGAAGGTCGAGCATCAGCATCCAGTTGGCCATCTCTTTCCTCATGCCATACCGGAGTGGAAATGGGACACCATTTCCATGAACTTCATTTTTGGGCTATTGATGTCGAGATACCACCATGACGCCATCATGGTTACGATGTATAAATTGACGAAAGTAGCTCATTTTTCCCGAGTGAAAAAAACCTACATAGTGTAGTGCCCAAATTTTTATAACCTAAGATATCTATTGACTTCTTATTGATAGACAAGTTTTGACAGGAATTGATATATGTTGGATAGTATGTTATGATATTTTACCTTCTTGGATATGTATGGATATTTGGGCGTATAGCACCAATTTGACTTGATTAGTATTTTGACAATTCTTCATTTGATGTTGCGGATACTAGCTTATTTCGAATTTGTTTGGACCTAATTAAGATACGTTTGATACTTAGTTAGTCGCATGCTTGGATTTCATGGGTGTATGTCACTTTTATTTATCTCTATGGCTAACTCATGGTAAATTGTGTGTAATTATGCATGTTGTCACATTTTCAATTCTAGGATGATGATATGCTAGCATATATTTCATTGATCTCTTATTGAGTAGTTGATTTACATGTGTCGAGACAGTGCATTTAATGTGTGTAATGACTATGCAGGTGATAGGTCACAGGAGAATGTGGGTTTCAGGGTGGCTACACAAATTATGTACAAGTGGCCCATGGGGATAAGTCCTCACCGTGTTTATCGTATGAGGCCTTAGTATTAACTTTCATTATTTCGGGCACCATGAGTGACCCTCATTTGTAATGTAGTATGTCATATAATATTAATTTTTTTAAGGATGTTTAGTTTGCTTTGTAAACTTGATTTGGGGACTTAATGTTCCCGCTTGCATTAAGTTTTGTGTTTGGGTAATGGTATTTTTAATTAAAGGGGATTAGGGTCACATGTGAACCCTTGCATGGGACCCACATCCTCTTCACTTGTGCCCAAATGTGTCAAACCTGAAATTTGGCTATTTTAGGAATTTTAAGTGACCCCTTTTAACTTTGGGATTTCACTTAACATGAAGATAGGCCCTTGGACCCTACCTAATAGGTAAGGGGGCTTAATTTCAAGGCATAGAGGGAGTTTCCCTCCCATTTTGCCTCTTTTTGGTCATCATCCATGTAAGGTGGATGGGTATGTGTGTTTGTTAAAAGTTGCACAAGTTTGTTTTGTTTTTCATTTTGAGCAATTTGGGAGAAGGGTGTTAAAACTTAGTTTATCTTTTCTTACTTTTTCTTGAGAATATTTGACTTGGAGGGAAGATAGGGGTGACACATGTCACCCCCTCATTTGAGAGGAAATTTTTTGTCTTCTCTTCAAATTCTCCCTCATGGGGGAAGAAGAGAACCTTTTTTTTGGAGCTTTTACTTGGAGGCTTGGGACTTTGGAGCTAGAGCTTGCTTGGATAAGGAAGTGGAAAATATAGAGTGTTGGAGAGATTTTGGAAGTAGGCTCCTTGAACTCATTTTATATTTTATATTATGATTAGATCTTAGCCTTCTTTTTTTTTTTCTAAATGTGTGTGTTGTTTCTTGTGTGTGGCTATTTGTTGAGTATGCTTTTGTTTTTTCTTCATTCATCATATGGCATGATGGATTTTGGAGTTTATGGGGGAAGAGAGGGATTTTCCTCTCAAACCTCATGGATTTATGGGCAAGCCATGTAGGTTATTGTTACTCCCTCAAATGGTTTGAGGTGGGAAAGGTGGTTCATATGGTTTGAACCCCCTTCCCCATTCTTGGAGAGGAAACCCAATGGATTTGAAAATCCTCCCAAGAAGGACTTTGGTGAATGGGTGGAGAAATAAGGAGGGTTTGATGACTTGGATAAATAAGGAGGTTGTGAAGATTCTTGTTTTGTGGGATTCCAATGTTGGACCACACTTTTTACACCTAGGATATCTCTCTTCTCTTCCCCATCTTGGAGGGAGAATATGGTTTCTCCTCCTTTCCTTCTTTGTAAAATTTGGTGTTCATCTTAGTGTTTGGATTGTCTTGATTGTGAAAAATATAATGTTCTTGTGTCTCCCTATATCTTGTGTAAATTTTTGGAAGATAGATCTCTCTCCCATGGGCTTGGGGGAGGCTAGCATGTCTTCCAACCTTGGAAAGGCATGTAATGATGCCTAAAGGTTTGGTGGTTAAACAAGATTTTTCTCCTTGTGTTGGTTCTTGGAAGAATTCAAAGTTTGAGCTCAAGTGGAAGATAGTTGGATACCTTTGTCTTCTTGGCTTCTCATTGTCTTCTTTAGCTTTTGTGGACATCACTATCATGGTAGCTCTAAGAATATGGCTATGTGGAATTTCTCATTTCCTTGTAAATTCTCCATTTTGTATATTTAGTATTACTTGAAAACTTGAGACATGTTTGTTTGAGAAATCTCTCTTCAAACTTGCAAAGATACTTGTAATGTGGTTTCTTGAGTAGATCATGTATTTTGGAAACATATTGCATATTGAGCTTAAGCTCCTTGGAAATGAAATCTTGTAATAGATTATTCCTTTAATATGAACTTGTAACTCCTTTTAAAAGGAAAGTTTGTTTATTGTAAATTTATTCCTTCCTTTACAAAAATAAAATAATTGCATATTGTGATGTTATTAGCACTAAAAGAAAATGTGATTTCTTCCTTCTTTGGATCTCCCTCTTGTAGAAATCTGTAATTTTGTATTTAGTTATTACATTTGAAGGAAAGTTAGTGTTACATGAAGCTTTAGGATTAACATTGTATGGAAAACATTATCCTACTTGTCATGTATCTCTTCTTGAAAATTTTGTAGCATTATTGAATAGAAAGAGATTAGTTGCTTTCTTTTCCATGTGATACTAAATGTTTTTTTTTCTTATTAAGAAATAATATTTGAATATGTGTTCTCCTTACAATTTATAAACATATTTAGGGCATCTCTTTTGTTTGAACTATTTTGCTACATTCTTCTTTTAGCACATAAAAGAGAAAATCATATTAATATAGATGCAATGCAAAACATTAGGTTCCATACTTCTCAAGGATAACAAAATAATAATAATAATAATAACCCATTATTTTACAAATTGTAACAATTTTTTTAATCCTCATAGGATATTTATATATTTAAACATATTTCATATAGTTATATTTTCAAAAAAAACTATACATTGTTCTTACTAAGATATACATTAATTTAATATATATTATTTACTTATGTATTTTAATTGTGATATTCATATATATATATATATATATAATATTAAAAATAAAATAATAATAAATATCAATTAAAATATTATTAAATTATATTAATATTTTAATTGATATTTATTATTATTTTATTTTTAATATTATATATATATATTAAAATAAGAATTATAGAACAAAATAAAAATATAAAACAATGAATAAATAAAAGAAAAACAAGGAAAAAAACAAAAGTAATAAAGTTCTCGTGGAAATATGGTTTGAAGTTTATGGTTTTTTGAACCAAGCAAAAGTGAATATGGGGAGGGCCGAACCCCTCCCCAAACATGCGCACGTTTTCCACCATCCACTTTGCATCCCTTCCCACACACCCCATATTCCATTCACATCCCCTCCACCCAACTTCAAAACCCTTCCCCCTTCTCTTCAAAATTGCGGCCTTATGCCAAACCGCCTTAAAAAAATTTATGGGTTTGACATTATTGTGGGTTTTTATTTTTATATGGGTTTTCATTATATATATATATATATATATATATATTGAGTGTGAGCTCTCAGACATATTTGCCTCCATTTCACAAAAAAATTACTTATCAAACCAGGGGAGACATCGGTGAAGAAACATACAAACCAAAATAAATAAATCAATAAATAATAATGATAATGATATAACATGAAAGGAGATCCTTTTCATCAAAAGAAAAACTCCATGAATCTTTCTCTCCGTAGCACCTCAACCTACACACAAAGAAAAAGAAAACAAAATGAAAACCAAATAGAGAGAAAGGAAAACATAAAGATGTGCTAGGGAAAATTTAGGGCAAGATGAGATCAAAGGCCAAGATTTGTTTAATCCTAGGGTCCATATTCAACCCTACACACCTTTAAGTCATAAGAATTTAATGGGATTGTGTAATAAAATAAAAATGAGGGTGAGTGGGGACAAATTAATTAAAATAGGGGTGTAAACTTCCTAAGTGACCCCTAGCAAGTATTTAATAGGGTAAACCAAGGTAGTGGAAATAAATAAATATTTAACTCGAGAATTAGGCAATTAGTTAATTAATTTGGGTTAGTCAATTTATTATGAAATATTTATTAACGGGAATCGGTTAAGTAAAACATTAGTTTTAAACGTTCACTAAAAAAACTACCCAAAATTTTAGTTACTTTTTGGTGTGGCCTACGGTGTCCCGAGGTGGGGCATTACACACTAGTGCAAAGGGCAACGGTATATCTTGATGAGATTTTCAGATTACACGGGATTGCACGGAAGATCATTTGTGACCGCGATCCTTTGTACACTTCCCACTTCTGGACTAGCATGCAGCATTCCCTCAGGACAAAGATCAATTTCAATATAGCATATCACCCTAAGACAGATGGACAAACTAAGCGAGTGAATCAGATCTTAGAGGACATGCTTAGGATGTATGTCATGGATCACCAGTCGAGATGGGAGGAGTATTTGTACTTGGTGGAGTTTTCCTACAATAATAGTTTTCAAAGTTTGATAGGTATGGCTCATTTTTAGGAATTATATGGCAGAGAGTGCAGGACACCTCTTAGTTGGGACAGGTTAGAGGACAGGGTTTCTCTTAGGTCGGTGTTACTACGGGATATGGAGTAGTAGGTTATTATGATCGGGCGAGAGATTGCAAAGAGGCGCGAGAATAGGCGGAAGAAGTATGTGGATCATTATAGGACATATTTTAGTTATGAGGTGGGCATGAAGGTGTTTCTTCGTGTCAGGCCACACAAGAGCCCTATCCATTAGAGAAAAGGTTTTAAGTTAGCTCCTAGATTTGTGGGTCCCTATGAGATCTTAGAGCGTATCGGTCCTTTGGCCTACTGTCTAGCGTTGTCACCTAGCTTGTATCGCATCCATGATGTGTTTCATGTTTCAGTACTTAGGAAATATATTACAGATCCTTCTCATGTCTTTGGATTGGACCTCCTTGCAGTGCAGGATCAAGAGCGAGGTGATGGTGGAGCTCGTCTGTATTTTAGAGCGTAGGACCTTGGGCCTTCGAGGTAGAGAGATTGACTAGGTTCGAGTGTAGTGGGATAGATATGATGAGATTGTGGCTACATGGGAGGATGCTACATTGCTATGAGTTTAGTTTCCACACCTATTCCAGTGACTTCCTAGGAGGAAGTCAAGTCTAAGGGGAGGGGGATGTAGTGCCCACTTCCCTTCGACACCTTTTTGTTATTGATTATGATATTGTCAACTATACTTATGGATATTATTGTAGCTTTTGATTTGGCATGATGTTAGATGTTAGAGATCATGGACTGTTGTTGATTTTGATTCATATATGATGCATGTGGATTATTAGAGACATTTTATATTGATGTTAATATGTTACTTGACATATATATATATATATATATATATATATATATATATATATATATATCGGACATGCAATATTTCGTCACACTGAGTAGGCTTTGATAATTGAACTAATGTTGTGATCATTTTGACATGGATGAGATGTAGAATAGAAATGTTGCTAGAAATTGTAAATGATATCGTATTTTCCTAGATGATATTTGATTTGTATATAGATGATTGTGGATTTATATTGTATATTTTATCCTAGATGTTTTTGATGCGGCCATGAGGCCGAAGGAGGTGTTATGTGTTTTGCAAGTAAACATGTCACAACAAACATCGGGGGATTGGAGACCAACCACATTAAAATTCTAGATGAATTCAATAAGGGTCACCATGGCAACATGTGTTTGTGTGTGTGTGTTTGAATTATTGTTAGGGGGAAATTGTGACCAAGGGGTTATGTGTTGTATTTTGTTTAGTTTCCTTTACTTAATGTAGTATGTGATTTTTAGTGATGTAATTTCCTTGTTTTAATTATTTAGAAAATGATGTATTCTTCCCCTTTATCTTAATGGGTTTTAGTGTTAGATTTAAGTTATTTAATCTTGTTATTAACTAATTGTGGATGTGACAAAAATTTCATTTATTAGAATAGATGGCTCTTGGACTTTGTGTTGTAAGATTGAGTACTTGTGACCTTGAGTGTTGTACACTTTATCCCCTCATGGAAATTTGAATTTGGCCTTAAGGGCCAATTTTGAAGGTTTGTGGGATAAGTTAAGCTTGTCCCACACCTCTTAAATTTCTATGCCAACCCTACCTATGGGTTGGGAGTTCAAAAGTAGACCCCATTATGTGTTTTGGGAAGACAAATTGTATGTTTTTATTACACATTCTTACATACAATTACTTTTTTTCCTTAAGGGGTTTGAGCTTGGATTGTGTGTGTAAGAAAAATATCATTTCTTCAACCACTTATTAATTGTACTTTGGAGTTTTAAGTTTGACTAGTGAGGTGGAGTTAAGGACGAGTGATGTGGCATCCTACATGGAGCCACGTCACCCTCCAATCTCCCTTTTCTATTTATTCAAGTTCTTTTTCTTGTTTAGGGGTTACTTCATTCTTTTGTGCTCTTGCATTTCTTGGAGTTATAGGATTTTGGAGAGCTTGTGGTATTTGTGGGAGCTTGTTAGTTATTGTTTGGGTTTGAGGGTGGGTAGATTGTATGATGAAGGGACTGTGAGGAGAATCATGTAGGAAGGCATAGATTTTATTGTTGACTTGATTCTTATATGATGCATGATGATTATTAGAGACATTTTATGAGATATAATGATGTTGCACCCATTCCCCATATATTTCCACTTTTGACATCTTTGGGTTATATTATAGATGTTGTTGATGACATGTGATATTTGGATATTTTGAGTAGACCTAGAAAATATATAAATTATTTGATGATGATATATTGTTGATAAAATTACTAAAAAATGATATTGATGATGATATGTTTTTGATGATGTTGTGATATATATATATATATAGATGATTTTGGAATTATATTTATATTCATTTTGGATGTCGATGTGGCCACGAGGCCGAAGGAGGTATTTGTATTTTTTGAGGTTAAAAATATCACAACAAACATCGGGGATTGGAGACCAACCACTTTGGAATTCTAGATGAATTCAACAAGGTCACCATGGAAACTTGTATTTGTTTGTGTGTGTTTGATTGTGTTAGGGATTCCCATGGGGGGATCACCTTTAAATGTGACCAAGGGACTTTGTGTATTTATTTTATTTGGTTCCTTTGTTTAGTAGTTAGTATGTGTTTTAAAAGTGATGTGTTTCCCCTTTCTATTTAATTAAATAAATTGTGGTAAAGTATTGTGAGTAATCATATTGTTAAAATTAATTAATCAAATTGGGTCATAAGAAAGTAATTATTAGAGTTGTTGGCTCTTGTATTAAATGTTGTAAGTAATGTGTAAGTAATGTGTAAGAGATATGTAAGTTGATTTTGGAGTATGAAACACTCCACCTTCTTTGAAATTTGAATTTTTCCTTGGAGGCTGATTTTGGAGGCTTGTGGGACAAGTTAAACTTGTCCCACACCTCTTAAATTTATATACCAACCTTACCTATGGTTGGAGAGTTAAATTTAGACTTTATTATGCATTTTTGTAAGTCAAGTTGTATGTTTTAATTGCACTTTCTTCATGTTTTAAATTTCAGTCCTTATGGGGTGTGGGCTTGATTTGAGTGTGTAAGTAAAACTGTCATATTATTCACCTACTTATTTATTATGCCTTGGAGATTGAAGTTGACTTATGAGGTGGAGTTGAGGATGTGTGAAGTGGCATCCTACATGGATCCACCTCATCCTCTTCTCTTCCCTCTCTATAAATTCAAATTCCTTAGCTTGTTTTGGGTTGCTTCACTTGTGGATGCATTGACTTCTTTTGTTGTTTTGGGTTACTTGGAAGACATGGGGGATTCTTTTTTACATTTTCATTTTGGGTGACTTCTCTTGGTTTTGAGAGCTCTTGCTTTTGGAGAAGATTGGAGATTGTTACATACTTGTAGATTGTTGATCTCTTGGACTATTTTGCATTGGAAAGCTTGTTGTTTTGCAACCTTGGAACAAACTCCATCATGGAGAGGTAGGAGCTTGGCTCTTGAAATGCTCTTCTTTTTTTTTATGCATATGTGAATGGTTGAATGTTTGAATGTGTTGTTTTATTTGTTGGTTGGTTGGGTAGATGGCCTAGGAATGGTGTAGGAGAAGACTATGGGGTATTCTTGTGGGAGGCATAAGTGTTTTTTGGGGAGGTATAAGTGTGGAGGGAGTTGGGATTTGGGTTCCACCTTGTAAAAAGAAATAGCTTGCATTTATTTACTCATTATGGGGTGCCATAAGAGGTTGGGGAGGCATAAGAAATTGTGAGGAATAAGGGGTACTTGGGGAGGCATAAGGGTATGTCAGGGACTTGAAATATATATTTTGGTGGTTTTTTCTTAAGGTGGTGATACCCATTTCCCCTTTGGGAGGCATAAGTAGCATCCCCCATAGTTTCTTGCTCCTTTGGCTTGCTTGATGAAGCCTGAGTATTGTTTGTGTTTTTATCTTGTGGTTGTTAAAACTGTTGTTTTGTTTTGGACTGTGTTTTAAATATGAAAATTACATGTGAAAGATTGCTTTTGTGTTATGGAAGCTTGTTGTTGCCATGAGTTGAGTGCATTTCTTATTGCAATGTGGTTGGGGCTCGGGGGCCAATGAAGAAGGATGGATTCTCCTTTTCATTGGATGTCTTGGTTGGGTGGAGAGTGTTGCCTTTCCCCCTATTTTATTGTGATCAAATTGGAGAATGATGGAAATTCATAATGTTGTTGTTTTGGAGTTGAGAGAAAGAAGAAGATTTTTGATAGTCCCTTGTGAGATTTCTATTTGTAAAACCATTTCCCACTTCAAGTGGATGACAATGTAATATGTTTTGTGCTGAAGAGTTACTATGTTTTGGAAGTGAAATCCCATTTGAATGTGGAAAGGACATACTCTTATAATTTTATTCTATGGAAGGAAAAGAAAGATTTGTATTTATCTTTTTGAAATGAAATGGAAAAGAAAGTTGTAAAAGAATCATCCAAGTCAATAGAATTGTTTTATTTACCAAAAATGATATTGTTTTCATTGGGAATCTGTGTTTGAAATATAGTATGAAATCTCTATTTGGAAAATTGAAAAGGGAATACGTATGAAGAGAATATATTACTCTTTTCCTTTGGAATGTATGATTTGAAAATTAGAATTGCATTTTGGTTTTTTTTACACAACTTGATTTGAAACAAACTTAAATTTTAGATTTGAGTTGGAAATGAATGCATATATTAAAGTTTGGTAAATAGAAATAGATCTGTTTGTGTTCAAGTATAGATTCTATTTTGTTTCACTATAAACTCTACAAATTTTTATTAAAAATGTATAGAATGACCCTGCAACCTGGGAAAATGAAATGTTATATTAAATTGTACATAGTATGGATAAAATGATCCCAAATAGACTATAACTCTTAAGGAATTTTTATAAAACTTTTTACAAAATCGGGCATAGCCAAAATCTCAGTTGATTTGCTATCAAAATTGGGAATTTTGAAATGATAATCAATCAAACAAACTTAACCCTTGCAATCCATCCTAAATTCCCCCAAGTGAAATCCTCCATGTCTGTTTGGCATGTTGAGAAAGAATTAATGGTGAATTTGAACAAAATTGTGTAAGTTAAAAATACCAGTTCACCTTTTTAGTGACAGAAAAATGTTTTCTCAAAATCGACCCTTAAAAATTTATCCAAATTAAATTTTTAAGGTTTTGTGCAAAGAGGACATCGAGAGATTTCCATAAAGTCCTCATTTTAAAAAAATGAGTTCCTATCAAAAGTTATGGCCTCTGGAATTTTTTACTTCATTTGGCTTCAAAAATAATCTAAGTTTGAAAAAGAAAAAGTTTTCTTGCCCCTCTTCTGCGCTGGGAGAAAAGTTTCTTTACCCCTCGCGCCCATGAGAAAACTTTTCTTCTTGCACCCCCTCTTCCACACACAAATTTCTTCCGGGAGAAAAATTTTTCTTCCCGCGTGCCCCTTCCGTGCCCGGGAGAAAAGTTTCTTCCGTGCCCCCTCTTTCGCGCTGGAGAGAAAATTTTCTTCCGTGCCCTCCGCACCCGGGAGAAATTTCTTCCCGTGCCCGCAAGAAGATAATCTAACTATGCTCGGGATAACTTTCACCCTCTTAGTGTTTTGTAAGGTGATTTGATAATTGTTGTAATGGACTTTAAAATTTTGTTGTGAACACTTTTTTTTTAAAAAAAAATTAAAATTATTCCATAATTCTTCTAACTAAACCTAGGTTGTTCTTGGGTCTCAAGTGGGAGATTTTTAGTGGGCATTACACTTGGTATCAGAGCCATGGGTTCAAAATCTTGGACCCTTGGGCACACTAGAAAACTTGAGACATGAACTTTAAACCTAGTACAATATTAAACCTAGCACACTTTTAAATCTAGAGAACAACTTTGTTTGAAATTGCATATTTAGTGAACATGGAAAACTGAATAAAACCTAGAATAATGAACTAACTCTCGCCTTGGTCTGTGCAGGAGGTGCGGACAAGATGAGGGGTCTTTTCACATAGACCTAGACTTACCACCACCAGATCATGTTGTAGCAGCTATCCTACCACAAATTTTATAGACACTCAGGATGTTAATGCCACTCTACGTGAGGGACCGTAGGAGCACATTCAATCGGACATGATAGGGTGACATCCATTGAGGCTCATGCATCTCCTCGGCATAGTGAGGAGCATAGAGGAGAGAACTCCCATGTGGAGTCAGTTAGAGTAGAGTCACCATAGAGGGGACAAGGAGACCGAGTTTTAGGACACAGAGATAGGTCTTGGAGCCCTAGGCTTAGAGATGAGCATGTAGGGAGGCCTAGGGGTTGTCAGACTACAACTTCAGACCACATCAGGGAGATCCTGAAGCTATGACCATCACATTATTCTGGTGACATAGGTGGATTTCAGGAAGAGGCCTGGTTGGTGAGCTTGAGTGGATGCTTCAAGCTCTGCCCTTGTTCTAGCAACATGAAAGCTCATGTTGCGATCCATCTACTGAGAGATGGAGTAGGTGTCTAGTGGAGGACAGAGGAGAAGAAGCTCCATGTTGATTCTGAGATAATTACCTAGGAGCTCTTTGAGGAGCATTTTAGGAGTAGATATTTGTCACGGAGGTTCATACAACAAGAGGATAGATGAGTTTCATGACCTCGACAGGCATCTCTTATAGTGGCTAAGTATGAGAGCAGATTTTAGATCTACTCAGTATGTTGATTACATGCAGGATGAGTAGGTACGGATCCATAGATTCATCTCGGGGCCTGAATCTTGACATTGGAGGTGCAGTTTGGATCCATTGTCCATAGACATTAGTTGAGGCCATTGAGAAGGCCTATATAGAGAGGAGACTCGGGGAAAGACCACAAGCTAGAGACCGAGTCCAGAGCCGCATCCAGTAGATGCAGGACAAGTAGATCGAGGGGTCAATACCTCCTCCTCATGGTGGACAGGGTTCAACATAGTCATCTTTTAGACCACAAGCAAGCAAGAAAAGCAGTCCCGCCCACCTTATAGACCTCCACAGAGATTCGATGCAGAGGGGGGAGTATGGGGCCTCCTCCTAGGGGTCCCATTAGGACATAGGGTACCCAGAGGGCTCAGTCAGCAGGAGCTCACTAGTAGAGACCTCAAGAAGACCACAGCTGGATCATCAGGATCCACACCATAGACCTCCAGAGTACCGGTCGGACCTGCTACACATGGGAGAGGATCAGGCGGTTGTTTTGGTTGTGGCATTGATGGACATTTTTGGAGAGACTGCCCTCAAGAACCCTAATAACAAGGGTAAGACACATAGATCTCAAAGCCTACCATTGGTGACATGGGGCGTAGTCATCGGATCTATGCAGTGGTTGAGAACCACCAGGCTGAGCATAGAGTACCAGTGATTGAGACCATAGGTAGCATTGGTGGTATTCCTACCTCCATTTTGTTTGATTCTGGTTCTTAGATTCTTTTATTGCACCATCTTTAGTAGAGTGATGTAGGCTGGTGGTAGTTAGGTAGGGTCTTAGTTGGGACATTGAGATGGCTTCTAGAGCCAAGATCTCTGTAGACTCCTTAGTTAAGGAGTGTGTAGTGGATTTGGGACCTTTCACCACTACCTCGGATCTTCGTATCCTTCCTTTGGGCTCGTATGGAGTCATCTTGGGTATGGATTGGTTGTCTACACACATAGGGCCAGGATGGATTGTTACCATAAGACTATATCTTGTGTAGATGATCTAGGAGTTGATTCGGTGATTTTTGGGGTTAGGAGACCCATTTCCATTCGCACCATCTCGCTATGTAGCTTAAGTGTGTGTGTGATGGGGTTGTCAGATGTATGTTGTTATAATTAGTGATAGATCAGAGGATGGGACTAGTGGACCATCACTAGATGATCATCCCATTTTGAGAGAGTTTTTGATGTTTTTCCAGGGGAGCTACAGGGTTACACCCCCATGTGAGATTGATTTTCATATAGATCTAGTTCCGGGAGCAGAGCCTATCTCATGAGCACCTTATCGGATGACCACACCAGAGCTCTGTGAGCTCAAGTTGCAGCTTGAGGGCCTTTTGGAGAAAGGCCTAATCCATCCTAGTGTATCCCCTTGGGGTGCACCGGTGATTTTTGTGAAGAAGAAGGATGGATCCTTGTGGTTGTGTATTGATTACGCTACTAAACAAGGTAATGATCAAGAATCGTTATCCCCTTCCACGCATAGATGATTTGTTTGATCAGATGAAGGGAGCCACAATTTTCTCTAAGATTGATCTTAAGTCAGGCTACCATCAGCTGAGGATTATGGAGGTGGATATTCATAAGACCACTTTTCATACGAGATATGGGCACTATGAGTTCACAAAGTGGTGCCTTTTGGTTTGATGAATGCCCCCGTAGTATTTATGAGTTTGATGAATGGGGTATTCAGAATTTCTTAGATGCTTCGTGCTCATCTTCCTAGATGACATTTTGATTTACTCATACACGTGAAGAGACATGAGGGCACCTTCTCGAGGTTCTTAGTGTCTTTGTGAGAGTAAGTACTTTATGGGAACTTGGAGAAGTGTGCATTCTTTTAAGATAGAGGTACAATATTTGGGTCACATCATTTCTGGGGAAGGTATCATAGTTCGATCCTTCTAAGATTAGAGCCTATTATGGATTGGCCAACACCCACTACTATGATAGAGGTGTGCAACTTCATGGGATTAGTAGGTTATTACAGGAGGTTTGTTTAGGACTTCTCTCGGATTGCACCCCATCACTTCCCTTCAAATGGAAAGGGAAGAAGTTTGTTTGGTCAGATAGATGTGAGTAGGCCTTTAGACACTAAAGGAGTGCCTCACGACAACACCCATTCTTATAGTTCCGGATCCACAGGGTGATTTTTTCATATGCACGGATGCTTCTTTGGTAGGACTTGGAGGTGTATTGATGCAGGAGGGAAGAGTGGTGGCCTTTGAGTCTCACAAACTCAAAGATTATGAGCTCAATTATCCGACTCATGATCTTGAGCTTGTGGTAGTGGTTCATGCCTTGGTTTGATGGAGACACTTTCTTCTTGGTGGAGATTCACACTCAGGATAGATCACTTGAGTCTTCGCCACCTCTTCATGCAGCCCAATCTCAACTCATCGTCAGTGGCGTTGGATGGAGTTTCTTTGTGAGTATGATATGGAGATAGAGCATGTGAAGGGGAAGGAGAATGTGGTTAGATGCTCTCAGTAGATGGAGACATGTGGTTATGGCCACTTCAGTGGGCACAGATTTGTGGAGCAGGATTCTCTACAGTAGCTTCCTCTTGATAAGCTTCTACATTGTAGCGAGAGCAAGAGATCGAGTCTAGAGACCCCTTGAGGGGAAGTTTGATGGTTTCTCATTAGAGGAAGATGGACTTCTTAGGCACAAGAGGTCAGATTTATGTTCCCAGAGATGGAGGCTTGAGGTAGGACATCTTGACAGAGGCACATCGTGCACCCTATTTAACCCATCCTGGGGTGAAGAAGATGCATGCTACTTGAGATAGTTGTATCATTGGAGAGGACTTTGTAGAGACGTGGCTCAGTTTGTGTCATGTTGTTTAGAGTGCTAGAAAGTGAAGGCGAGCATCAACATCCAGCTGGCCTTCTCTTTCCTCATGCTATACCGAGTGGAAGTGGGACACCATTTCCATGGACTTCATTGTTGGGCTACCGATGTGAGATATCACCATGATGCCATCATGGTCACGGTGGATAAATTGAAAAAGTGGCTCACTTTTCTCTCGGTGAAGACCACTTATATAGCTAGTGTAGTGGCACGGGTTTATCTGGATGAGATTGTCAAGGTTGCACGGGATTCCGTGGAAGATCATTTGTGACCGTGATCCTTTATATACTTCCCATTTTTGGACTACCATGTAGCATGCCCTCGGGATGAGGATCAATTTCAGCACAACATATCACCCCGAGACAGATGGATAGACTGAGCGGGTGAATCAAATTTTAGAGGATATGCTTAGGATGTATGTTATGGATCATCAATCGAGATGGGAGGAGTACCTATACTTGGTGGAGTTTTCCTACAATAATAGTTTTAGAGTTCTATAGGCATGGCTCCTTTTCAGGCTTTGTATGGTGCAGAGAGTCTTAGGACACCTCTTAGCTAGGACAAGTTAGAGGACAAGGTTTCTCTTGGACCAGCTTTGTTACAGGACATGGAGCAGCAGGTGGTTTTGATCAGACAGAGACTGCAGGAGGCACAAGACAGTAGAAGAAGTAAGTATGTAGATCAGCATAGGACTGACCATAGTTTTGATGTGGGCATGAAGGTGTTCCTTCGTGTTAGCCACATAAGAGCCCTATCCATTATGGAAAAGGTTCTAAGTTAGCTCCTAGATTCGTTGGTCCTTTTGAGATCTTGGAGTGTATCGGCCCTTTGGCCTACCATCTAGCATTGCCACCTAGCTTGTCTCACGTACATGATGTGTTTCATGTTTCAGTGCTTAGGAGATACATTGTTGATCCTTCTCATGTGCTGGATTGGACCTCATTGTAGGTGCAGGATCAGGGGAAGGTCAGGTGATGGTGGAGCCCATTTGCATTATAGATCGCAGGACCCTGGGCCTTTGAGGTAGAGAGATTGATCAGGTGTGAGTGTAGTGGGACATATGATGAGACTGTAACTACTTGGGAGGATGCTACATTATTATGAGTTTAGTTTCCACATCTATTCCAATGACTTCCAGGAGGAAGTGAGTCTAAGGGGAGGGGATGTAGTGCCCACTTCCCTTGACACCTTTTGATATTGATCATGATACTGTTGACTATATTATGGGCATTATTATAGTTTTAATTTAGTATGATGTTAGATGTTAGAGCATAGATTATTGTTGACTTGATTCTTATATGATGCATGATGATTATTAGAGACATTTTATATATTGATGTTGATATACTGTTTGACGGGTTATATTATAGATGTTGTTCGGACATGTGATATTTGGATATTTTGAGTAGACCTAGAAAATGAAAATTATTTGATGATGATATAGTTGTTGATAAAATTACAAATGATATTGTTGTTTGTCCTTGATGTTGTTGTGATTCATATATATATATATATATATATTATATATATATATTTATATATCATTTTATATGTTTCATATTCATTTTGGATGTCGATGATATGGCCATGAGGCCGAAGGAGGTATTTGTATTTTATAGGTTAAAATATCACAACAAACATCGGGGGATTGGAGACCAACCACTTTGGAATTCTAGATGAATTCAACAAGGTCACCATGGCAACTTGTATTTGTTTGTGTGTGTTTGATTGTGTTAGGGATTCCCATGGGGGATCACCTTTAAATGTGACCAAGGGACTTTGTGTATTTCTTTTATTTGGTTCCTTTGTTTAAGTTAGTATGTGTTTTAAAAGTGATGTGTTTCCCCTTTCTATTTAATTAAATAAATTGTGGTAAAGTATTGTGAGTAATCATATTGTTAAAATTAATTAATCAAATTGGGTCATAAGAAAGTAATTATTAGAGTTGTTGGCTCTTGTATTAAATGTTGTAAGAAATGTAAGTAATGTGTAAGAGATATGTAAGTTGATTTTGGAGTATGAAACACTCCACCTTCTTTGAAATTCGAATTTGTCCTTGGAGGCTGATTTTGGAGGCTTGTGGGACAAGTTAAACTTGCCCCACACCTCTTAAATTTATATACCAACCTTACCTATGGTTGGAGAGTTAAATTTAGACTTTCATTATGCATTTTTGTAAGTCAAGTTGTATGTTTTAATTGCACTTTCTTCATGTTTTAAATTTCAGTCCTTATGGGGTGTGGGCTTGATTTGAGTGTGTAAGTAAAACTATCATATTATTCACCTACTTATTTATTATGCCTTGGAGATTGAAGTTGACTTATGAGGTGGAGTTGAGGATGTGTGAAGTGGCATCCTACATGGATCCACCTCATCCTCTTCTCTTCCCTCTCCTATAAATTTGAATTCCTTAGCTTGTTTTGGGTTGCTTCACTTTTGGATGCATCATTTTGGGTGACTTATTTTGGGGTGATTTTTTTGAATACTTGTTTGTTAGAGCTTATGATTGACTTTTTGGAGAAGATTGGAGATTGTTGCATACTTGTAGATTGTTGATCTCTTGGACTGTTTTGCATTGGAAAGCTTGTTGTTTTGCAACCTTGGAACAAACTCCATCATGGAGAGGTAAGAGCTTAGCTCTTGGAAATTCTCTCCTTTCTTTTTATGCATATGTGAATGGTTGAATGTTTGAATGTGTTGTTTTATTTGTTGGTTGGTTGGGTAGATGGCCTAGGAATGGTGTAGGAGAAGACTATGGGGTATTTTTGTGGGAGGCATAAGTGTTTTGGGGAGGCATAAGTGTGGAGGGAGTTGGGATTTGGGTTCCACCTTGTAAAAATAAATAGCTTGCATTTCTTTACTCATTATGGGGTGCCATAAGAGGTTGGGGAGGCATAAGAAATTGTGAGGAATAAGGGGTACTTGGGGAGGCATAAGGGTATGTCAGGGACTTGAAATGATATATTTTGGTGGTTTGTTCTTAGGTGGTGATACCCATTTCCCCTTTGGGAGGCATAAGCAGCATCCCCATAGTTTCTTGCTCCTTTGGCTTGCTTGATGAAGCTTGAGTATTGTTTGTGTTTTTATCTTGTGGTTGCTAAAACTGTTGTTTTGTTTTGGATTGTGTTTTAAATATGAAAATTTCATGTGAAAGATTTCCTTTGTGTTGTGGAAGCCTGTTGTTGCCATGAGTTGAGTCACATTTCTTATTGCAATGTGGTTGGGGCTCGGGGGCCAATGAAGAAGGATGGCTTCTCCTTTTCATTGGATGTCTTGGTTGGGTGGAGAGCGTTGCCTTCCCCCTGTTTTGTTGTGATCAAATGGGAGAATGATGGAAATTCATACTATTGTTTTGGAGCTGAGAAAGAAGATAGTTTTGATAGTCCCTTGTGAGATTTCTATTTGTAAAACCATTTCCCACTTCAAGTGGATGACAATGTAATATGTTTTGTGCTGAAGAGTTACTATGTTTTGGAAGTGAAATCCCATTTGAATGTGGAAGGACATACTCTGTAATTTTATTTTGTGGAAGGAAAAGAAAGATTTGTATTTTGTCTTTTGAAATGAAATGGAAAGAAAGTTGTAAAAGAATCATCCAAGTCAATAGAATTGTTTTATTTACCAAAAATGATATTGTTTTCATTGGGAATCTATGTTTGAAATACAGTATGAAATCTCTGTTTGGAAAATTGAAAAGGGAATACGTATGAAGAGAATATATTACTCTTTTCCTTTGGAATGTATGATTTGAAAATTAGAACTGCATTTTGGATTTTTGCACAACTTGATTTGAAACAAACTTAACATTTTAGATTTGAGTTGGAAATGAATGCATATATTAAAGTTTGGTAAATAGAAATAGATCTATGTTTGTGTTCAAGTATAGATTCTATTTTTTTCACTATAAACTCTGTAAATTTTTATTAAAATGTACAAAACGACCCTGCAACCTAGGAAAATGAAATGTTATATTAAATTGTACATAGTATGGATAAAATGATCCCAAATAGATTGTAACTCTTAAGGAATTTTTATAAAACTTTACAAATAGGGCATAGCCAAAATCTCAATCGATTTTTTGTCAAAATTGGGAATTTGAAATGATAATCAATCAAACAAATAGCTTAACCCTTGCAATCCATCCTAAATTATTCCAAGTGAAATCCTCCATGTCTGTTTGGCATGTTGAGAAAGAATTAATGGTGAATTTGAACAAAATTGTGTAAGTTAAAAATACCAGTTCACCTATTTAGTGACAGAAAAAAGTTTTCTCAAAATCAACCCTTAAAACTTTATCCAAATTAAATTTTTAAGGTTTTTGTGCAAAGAGAACATTGAGAGCTTTCCATAAAGTCCTTGTTTGCCAAAAACCGAGTTCCTATCAAAAGTTATGGCCTCATGAAGTTTTTACTTCATTTGGCTTCAAAAATAATCTAAGTTCGAAAAAGAAAAAACTTTGGAGAAAAAAATTCTTCCTACCCCCCTTCGCACCCGGGAGAAAAAAATTTCTTCACGCGCCCTCTTTCGCACTCGGGAGAAAAAAATTTCTTCCGTGCCCTCCTTGCACCCAAGATAAAAAAATTCTTCCCACGCCCGCCTTCCTGCGCTGGGGAAAAAATTTCTTCAGCGCGCCTACCTTCCGTGCTGGGAGAAATTTCTTCTTGCACCCTACAAGAATATAATCTAACTGTGCTCAGGATAACTTTCACTCTCTTAGCATTTTGTAAGGTGATTTGATAATCAAATTACAATGGACTCGAAAATTTTGTTGAGAACACTTTTAAAAAAATATTCCATAATTCTTCTAACTAAACTAAGGTTATTCTTGGTTCTCAAGTGGAAGATTTTCGGTGGCGTTACAAGGCATAAGTGGCCTCCCCATAGGTTCTTGCTCCTTTGGCTTTCATTTAGAAGCCTTGTATATTTTGTTATTTCTCCTTCTTGTGTTTGTAGTTTGAGTTGAATGTGTATTTGGAATGGTTGTGAAATACTTGGTTTGTGATGTGGAAGCTTGTTGTTGCCATGTGTTGGAATCACCTCTCATTGTAATGTGGTTGGGGCTCGAGGGCCAATGAGGAGGATGGCTTCTCCCCCTCATTGGATATTTTGGTTGGGTGGAGAGTGTTGCCTCTCCCCCATTTTGTTGTGGATCAAGAAAATCATGAAGGAGCTCTCTTGTTGGTGTTGTGAAGCTTGGAGCTTTTGTTGGAATCCTTAAGAAATTCATTCTTGTGAAAAGCCCTTTTTTTATTCCCACTTAGAGTGGAGAAACTTGTACTATTGCATTTCATTTTAGCTACATTCTTGTATAAATTTCCCACTTAAAGTGGAGGACATTGTATTAGTAATTGTAATAAAAATTTGTGTTGATTCTTGGACATTAAAATTGCATTGTATGTGAAAAGGGGAAGGAAAGATTTGTCTTTGTAGAGTTAGTTTTTGTTGTAATGTGGAAGTAAAATGCTCTCTTCATCAAGCTAGTTGATGCAATAAAAGGGTGATTTGGAAAATAGCTTGTTACTATTTTAGTGGAATGGAAACCTTCATTAAGTGTGTTGTTCTTGCTCTTGTTTTAAAATATATTAATGGAAATTTTGTTGTAAACTCTCTTGTGGAGTGTTGGGAAATTGTATTACGAAATATTAAACCTCATTCGATACTTGAAAGCATGTAAAGGAAAAGTTAGCTTAGTTGTTCTTTTACTTGCATTATTGAAAGGAGGCAAGACTATGTATGTTTAGATGGAAATAAGTTGAATTGCAATTTTCATTTACATTTTCAAAAAAATATATAGGTGAATTTCCCCAAGTCTATTGGAGTAAAGAAATTGTTGCTATGACTTAAGACCATAGCCTTATTGGGAGTATGTAAAAATTTCACTATAGAGTTATTAGGGACTTTCTTTTAAATCACATGAAAAATAGAGTAGCAACATGTGAATTTGATTTTGATTCTAACTTTCTCATCAAAATGTTACCAAAATTGTTTTAACAAAAATGAGAAGTCCAAGTATAGGATCTAAATCCATTATTGCTTTTAACAATAGAAAAACAATATGACCTAACTACAATAATATTGATATTAAAATATTATTAATATTGATATTAATAATAATTTTAAATATATTAATATACTTAAACATCTAAAATACTTATATAATAAAATATATATATATATGCGTGGTGAAATGACCAAAAGCTACAATCCAACCAAGTTTTATAAGTTTAAAACTTTGGAAAAAAACAGGGTTGAGGGCTTGGCCGCGGCCCATGTGGGAAAAGTTTAGTAAAGGTAAGGGGTCGGTGGGGTCACCCCCACCCACCAATAGTTTGGTTTGCACTCGAATCCTCATAGGGGTACCTACGGCCCAACACTTTTTAAAACATGTGCGTGTTCTTCTTTGCTCACAACTTGTGTAAAACATTTGAAGGCCACGGCCTATACACTGATTGATATATATATATATATATATATATATATATATATATATATATATAATTTATTGTTGTATAAACACACACACACATATATTAAAAATAATCCAAATAAGAAGAGAAAAGAAGCATTTTCATTCCTTCAAGAGCATGCAATGGTCTCCAATGGCCTCCCCTTCACCTCCAACAACCTATAAAACAAACGAAAGAAAATGAACCAAATGAAATGAGAAATAAGTTTTCATAAGGATGTTTTAGGGTTAGTTGCCCTTCTTCCACATCAAGGGCCCAAATTGAATCCATCTAAGGGATGAGATTCATCCCTACAAAAAGTAGGTGGAGAGTGGGTGAGTGGGAAATTACCCTTTTAATTTAAATGTTTTATTTCAAAAATATGCGTTGACTTTTTAAGGGGTAGGGAAGTGTTCATTATCTTAACTCAATATTTAATAAGGGACCTCGCTAGTTATTTCAAGTTTTTAGAAATTAAATAACCTTGGTATTTAATTTTATTGGCCACTTTTACCCTTGACACCCCATGGAGGAATATTCAACTTTAGTAGGAATTAATTTGTTATTTAAATAATACTTAGGGAGATTAAATAGGCTTAGTCAAATCAATGTATTAAAGTTTGATGTAGATTTTAAATATTGTGTTTCGAAAACTTTTGTGGGCACGCTTTCTAAAAAAAATTATTGTATAATTTTTCAACTAAACCTAGGTTGTTATTGGACATTTTTAGTGCGTGTTGCACTGCAATGCAAAACAACACTGCCTCATACAAACAAAATTGAAAAAAGGAAAGAAAAACAACACAACAACTTTTAAGGAGGAGGTAATTAGGTTAGAAAAGCATAAAATTATAAACCTCACAACATTCGCCATGAATTGTCAATTCTTCAATGTGGGAAAACCACCCAATACGGTGGCACGAAAAGGAAGACTCCAACATAATTAATAAGGGTAATTTTTGTATTAATTTAAATGTTGGAAAACCTTCAAGTATCTTAAATTCTAATCTAGGGTAATCCTCCCATAAAATACTCTGTAACAGTTTGATTTCCCTCAATTGGGGGCTGTCCGTTTTCAATGATTTTACCTTTGGACAATACCCCATGGTCAGATTATTTAGAATAGGGAAGCAAATTTTCAAAATTTTCAGGTGGCCACAATACTGCAACTCCAAATTTTCAACAAGTGGGCATAGCAGTAACAACCATTCAAGTGTATGATTTAACACACATGTTTTGAGAAACGATAAAACGCCTAGATTAGCAGGACCTTTTAGAAAAGCCAAATCTACCAGCTCTAAATTAGTGAGCGTGTTGCAGGCAAAAACAGAGCCCGGAACCTGCATTCTGAGCTTCCTGCCAATCCTGTCCATGTTTACCACATTACGAAAAGCGATTCATTTGAATCCTTTCAAAGCCACATATTCAATCCATTTGGAAACATGGGTAATGTTAAATTCATTCAAAGAGGCTTCAAACTCGAAGCTTTCAAGAGAGGCAGAGTGGAGGTGGAGAACATTATTAATTATCCCTTCTATTTTCTGGGGTTGCAAATTTTTGAAATCTTGAGAAGAGAAATTGAGATTGGGCATTTTCTCAGAAGAGGAAACTACTGTCTGTCGCTGTTTTGTTTGTTTCTAGTCTGCAAAGGGAGAATATTCCAGCGCTGGTGAAGAATCCGCCGGGAAAGGTGTTAGATAATCTACAGGGGACGGTGTTGTCAGCCGCAGGGAACAACAATTAAGAGGAGAAATGACAGGTCAAAAAACTTGCTGCAAAACCCATGCCTGTAATGTACCCGCCATTGGATTTCAACGCATCTGAGTGGAGGAATATAGTCTGTTCGATTTCTGACTATCGTCAGACCTAGCAGGTCTCATCTCACTACTAAACGCCTTCCCTGTAATAACATAATCATACTCAACTAAGAAGGGTAGCAGATATTTAATTTATTCATTGTAATTGTATTTAACATTTTGGACAGTGCACAAACATTATAAACCAATGCAAATAAAAATTCATAAGAAGAAAAATCACTCTAACTGCTGGTTAGAGGCACCTACACTTTTTTATTTTTTTACTAAGAGGAGCTACACAATGTTTTGACCTGCTAAAAACTTTTGTGTAATAGGACGTAGAATGAAATTGGGGTGGGATTCAAGAGCTTTTAACTGCTCAACAAGGAGGTTCATGTATATTATCCAGCTACCATCTCCATTAGAGCTACGGGTTGGCATGACATAACCTTTAGCATAAGGTACATAGTAGCTTGCCAAATTAGGTTTTCCCCATCCATGATCCACCTCATACAAGGGGAAACGCAACCCGGAAGACACCACGAATGCTGGTTCACCTCTCTTTAGATATATATTTGGTATGACAGATGATGGTTTTGACATTTCCACCAAATCTACTAAGCTTTGAAAATACTCTTCATTTGCTGCACAATGTATTGCATCATGAATTAGCTTTGCACTCCAACTTAATGGTTGTTTCTTTATGTCGCCAGCACTAGCCCCAACAAAAGGCAGTAGAAGAACATTTCCAAAGTAGTTAGCAGGCATTCCAATTTTTTGTAGGCGGGAACGACCATCTAGGGCTATGCATATGTTACAGTTTATTGTGTCCTTGATCCCTTGTCCTTGTATAAATAATTTCCATAAATAAGCAGAGAAGGCCTCCAATTTGCTATAACTGTTACCAAGTTCATTTGCAGAGAGTTGGAGCTTTTCAATGTCTTTGACACTGAGGTAGTATATTCTACTTGCAAGCTGAGGGGTCTGTTGGATGGATCCTATAGGAGTTATCTTCGTGTACATTTGTTCAATTCCAGGACAGCAAGAAGGGGGATATCTGGGGACTAATATGGAGCGTGTAAAGCTTGGAGTGACGGACAAAATAGATTCATTTCTAGAAATCTTTGCCCAGCATGTGAAAAACAAGTTGGCAGAGAATGAATCTGCAATCCTGTGATCGAATGTGCATCCCACAACTATCCCACCACAGCTAAACTTTGTTACCTGCAATTATAAAACATTTATAATTGTTAAAATTCTAATGCATTAAAAGTTAGCGAGATCTAGGAAACTTGAAAAAATTGATATTGTATTATTAGATAATTAATTATTACAACTGTATTATTATAGAATAGAGATTAAAAACGTGGTGCCTATCCCTTACATAGATTGGCAGTTAACACGTAAAAAAGTGGTGCCTATCCGTCACAACGGATTGACTATCAAGGTCAACTTTGTAATTGGTTTCAAACCTGTGATCTCCCTGTCCCAATTCTTATGTCCCACAATCCTGCTGCGCGCTCATGTTTGAACCAATATAGTGTATGTTCTTCTTAAAATATTGCTAATGGAAATTTGAAGAAATATGTAACAACGCAACAACTTAATGTGTTGCAAGTAACAACACATTACATTATTACCTATATAGGTAACAACATAATGTGTTATTACCTTTTCCGTCAAAATTAACAGCAAGTGACAGAAAATACTTTTTACCTATTGTACTAATGTACATGAGAAGTAGGCTCTTCCAAATAAAAATAGTATGAACAAGAATAATGTATGCCAAACAGTCCTAAATCTAATACCAATGGAATAGAAATAAATTCAGACATATAAAAATAACAATCACTTATCAATAAATAATATCTAAAAATTTAATTTTATATTAATTTTTGTTGGTTTACAGATATCCTCACATAATTTTCCACTCTAAATTTTAGCGTTTCTAGCGTTTCCCAGGCACCTCATAGGTGAGAGGGATCCTCACAAAATCATATCGAGTAAAGAGTGTATAAAAATATTCATGTATTTTAGAATAGTTAGTACTTCAACAGTAAATACTGGAGTTCCATTGCCTAAAGAGTTCTATAATATTTATCAACTGAATGAAAATACAGAGTTCCATTGGCATAAGAGTGTTTTATAATAGCTATCACCTGAACAGAAAATACCGGAGTTCCATTGCCATAAGAGTCCTTTGGGAGAAGAGGAATTAGCTTCCCCTTGACAGCTGCCATGGGATCACAGAACTCCACCTGACAAAGAGGAATGGCAGCATGAGCTTCTGCAAATTCAGCTCCCTTGTTATTACAAAGCATCTCTGGATACCCAACACCATTGGTAACCAATCTTCCACCAAAAACATAATAAGGCACGATTGCCTGTGAGAGAGATCTTTTGAGATTAGACAGCACAGCAGCGAAACTAGTTTGACTTGAATTTTCATAACAGAAGAAAACATGTACCATAACAACAGAAAGTGTAAGATCTATATTGCTTAGATGAAGAACATGCTCTTGCATTGGAAGATCAGGCACTATGAATTCTTTCTTCACAACCTCCACACTGTAATCGTTGGAAATGGCCATTTCAAAGTCCTCTTAGGCTCAACTACTAATACTGTAGGTATTCAAAGTAATGCAAATATAGCCCCTTTATATAGGCAGAGCCTACAGAGTCTGTAAGTTATTTGGGATAAAGAATTTGTATATTTAACCTTAATTTTATGTTAACATCTGAATAATCACTAAGAATGTATTATTCTATTACCAACATACCGGCTGTTTGGGTGATTTTATATATAAATTCAAACATGATGTAAATGTTTTAACATTTAAGGGTTCCGAGAGGGGTCCAGTGTTACAGATTTTAATGGGAATGGTTATTAAAAATGAAAATTATTTAAAATGAAATTTGAATTTTTATTCTTAAAACAAGGATGCTGAAATATTTATGTAGAAGGAAAAAAACGAATTATAAATTTCTTTATAGTTATTCTTATTATATAAGATAATATTATGTCAAATGTCATTTTTAGAAAATTAAATTTTGCTTTTAATTTTTTATACATAAAAATACAAAAATTCTTAAAATACATTGTTATAATGGTGAAGAATATATGTTTTTAAAAAGAATTTTAAAGATTTCTATCTTGAAAGTGTTATCACTATTATTGAACAATTTGTCAAACATTATAGACTATTGACTTTTTAAAAATACTATTTCATAAATAGATGCATTAGTAAATTATTGGGCAGCTTTTATATATTATAAATTTTAAGACTATATATTATTTTTGTTCTTAAAATTATAATCAATTTATAAGACACAATTACTTTTTTTAAATTGTTTTCAAATTCAAATTTGAAAACCCATTAAAGAAATATAGATTCCCAACAATCATCTTTAAAGGAGATGGTTGTTCTTGAAATCTCTCTAAATAGATTAAAGAAACTTTACGAAACTAATACAACTGATTCAAATAAAGAATCAGTTTCCTCTACAAATCATAATACCCTATCCACTAAATTTTAAGAATATATATTATTTTTGTTTTATAAGATAGGATTACTTTTTTTTAATTATTTTCAAAATTAAATTTGGAAAATCCTTCCAAATAAATAAATTTCCAATATTAGTTTTAACTTCACAAAACTACTATATCTAATTCAAATTAAAAATGGTTTCCATTGAATTATAGGACAGTTAATTCATGAGAGTGGTAAAAGAATTCAAAAAAAAAAAAGTTAAAAAGAGAAGAATTGATGGATTTTTTTTTTTTTGATTTGACAATAATAACTAATATAAAAGTTGGTGAAAAAACTAAAAAAAAAAAAAAAGAGTTAAAAAAGAAGAATTGAAGAATTTTTGTTTTTTTGTTTTGACAATAATAACTGACATAAAACTTTGAACTATATTTTTTGTTTGTATTTTTTGTACGTGTGGTTGTGTCTTTTACATTTGTATTATATTATACTTCGAACATTTGGCATAACTTAAATTTTTTTAATAAATAAAAACCTTTTATTGGGAATATTAAATTTCAACAAATTGAGATCAAACCCATTCAAATATTTTTATTTTTAACAAAATGTTGACTATATATGCCGGCACAAATAATTAAACAATTTTTTAAACGTTTTGCGCTTTTGGCTTAGACATAGGTATTAAAAATTAAGAAATAAATAAAACTAAATATTCTTTAATTTTTTTATAATTGTTAATGTATAGCATGCGATTATTTTTATCCAGAATTTTTTTAGGAAAGCGCTTCGAAAGGACCGCCCCGCCAGCATATAAAAACTATTAATTTATATTAATAGAAACAAAAACCATTCTAATATTTATTGAAGAAACAATCGAGAACATTGACCAAATTCTGATTTCATAATATTTTGGAATTTTGGTTTTATTGAAATGTTGGATTCTTGTGATTATTCTTGGCTCTATTAAACAATAATTGACATTGGTTTTATGATTGGCAAATGTTCATGCAATTTGTTTAGAAGCCCTGGTTGAATTCTGTTTAAGATGTTTTATTTATTTATTTTTATTTTATTTTTTATTTTATTTTTATAATAATAGTAAGATTTTATATTATATTAATAAGTAAAATGATACAAGATAATTCAAAAAAAAAAATGAGTGGTATGGAAGCATGTCGTAAAGTAAACTTATGGAATAAATTAGGTAAAAACATCTAGGAATGAGGGAGAGTAAAAGCATCAGTACATCATAGACAAAGAAAATTAAGCCACCACCGCAAATTAATGACTGCAGGGGGCGAGTCTTGATCATGCCAACTAGAGCTGACAAATCTTTACCTGAGTCCAACACATCCGGCCCAGTAACCAAACTAGTTTCCATCTTGGTCTCTTCACCAAGGGCCCGAGAGGGTGAAATGGAAAGTGCTAGAAACTTATTCAATGGAGGAGGAAGGCTCCGCCCATCGTGAGAGTGTAGCTCGGGTGCAGGCGATGAGCCCCAACCATGTTGGCTGGACGGCGACAGGATATCTCAAGCTCTGGCAAGAAGGCGACGGAGAGAAACTCCTCTTAGGAGGTTGGTTACAAGAGGAGCGGCGAGCATGGCCGAGAGAGCAACATTAAGAGTCTGCTCTCAATGGCACCACCTAGTTCACGACCATTGGTACTTCCACGTGGCGGGAAGGGGACGGAAGCTCACGTACAACATTGCAAGGGGCATCGCCCGGTGGGTAAGTTTCATAAGATGCTCTACCTCCAACACCACCTCATCGGCTTGAACTTGAATCTGCAAAGAAGACATTCGCAACAAGCATAGTGTAATGCCCCTACTTTTCTCGCAATACAATTGATTGGTGTAAACCCTAAATCCACTAACTCTGTCACGTCCCTTTCCACAAGCCGTTGTGCAAATAGGAGTTTTAAACAACGTATGGTCATCCATGAAAGCATAAGAAGGGACATGTCATTTGTTAGATTTTTTTAAGCCTTCACGCAAAGGAAAGAAGAGATATTTTGTCAAATGTTTTGGTTGGATGTGCACAATAGGGCGTGACAGCTTCTTTTCCCCGACACGCATCCTCGCAACCTTTGTCGATTTTGTAATTTTAAGTGTCTTGGTAACCCTTCCATAATGGATTTGATGAAATACCTTAGAAAATTGTAAGGTAAAGAAACCAACAAGTCTTCAACCCGATCAGTCCCCCTTCATGATGTTTGTTATGCTTTTGGCATTGGATATTTTGTGTCACACAAGTTACAGAACGACCCAAAAAATCACACACACACTAAACAACACAGTAAAGTACAGGATAATTTTTTTGACTTGCTTGAAGATAATACGACACAACATGTCGTCACCAAGGGTACAACTAACTCTGTGAACAACTTGATACAAGGATGACCACAAAGGCAACACGGAAACGTTCACACCCATCAAGGACAATTAACTTTTTTTTGTACAAGACAACATAGAAGTCCAACCACATAACACACTTACAGTTAGGGCATACCATAGTGAGCAATTCTTGAAGGTTATTTATTTTAATAAAACATCCTTCAATCCTTAACTTACGTTTTCCAGGACTCTGGATATGATTCGTACAATTCCTCTTACAACGCTAAGTTTCTTACTTTTACACTGAAGAGAATTTTGCTTTAAGTCTTCTCTATTATGACATTTATTTGTTTAATTTGTTTATTTAATAAGAAGGTAATTTAATTCCACAAGGCCATCTATCCACACTTACGCTACTAAAACTCATTCATACCCTTATAACAACCTGGGTTCGCGTTCAACACACTTAAGAGAAGAATACAAAGCACCTTGGAAAAAGTTAGAGGAAGAAGGTCGAGTTGAATTCATCTTTAAGACATCATTAGTTATTACCAAGATTTAATTGGAGCTTGAGAATTTATCCAGAATTATTAAAGATTTTACTTAGGCTTCACTGAATGAGTTTTACAAAAGAAAACAATTTACCTTCCAAATGGCTGAGAGATAGATTGTGTGGTTTCTAAATAGTTTCCTCCTACTTATTAAATCTTATTATCTTATAGAAACTAACCATTTATTTCCCTTAAGATTGTTTAAGAATCACCATAAAAGGATAATGTTCGCTAGTCTAGCTAGGGATAACAAGTTATATAATTTTACTTTACAAGGATAGTTTCATCTTTGATCACTTATGGAATTACTTGTTCTCAAGTAGGTCACCTCTACATTAATTTATTTGAATATAAATTTTAGTTAAACTTCTATAAGGATTAACCAACCCATTTTATTTTACTTATAACACATTATTACTAAGTCTTAGAAGATTTAACTCAACATTTATTCTCAAGGGTAAAGTTTAACAATACTCATTTATGAAAACAAAACAAGGTTACATCAATTCTTTCCAGCATGATACACAACCCAAAGGGACATACCAACTCTAAGGAACCATGAATAGGGAACAAGAGAGTAATAACATTGACCAAGAAGTGCTAAACTACTCTTAGAATTCGATAATCCATTAAGGTCACTCAACAAAGCGGTAATCCAATTTTCTTATATTTTCCATGATAGCCAAACAATCCAAGGTTTCCAAAGTTAAGAAGATATAATCCACAATACATTATACTAAGACACTGACCCTCTTCTAAAATTTCCACTGGACCTTATCAAAATTTGAACATAAAAAAGGATTCGAGAAAAAGAACTTCTCAACTGGGGTTGATGCAAAATCTACAAGTCTATCCCTCATCTACTCGCATAAGCCATCTACAACAAATTTTCCACAAGAGTCAGTTCACGAGAACTGAGCAAGATAAGGCTACACCAAGCCACAATAACTATTATCTAACAATACCATGAAAGGAAACACTTTATTACAAGAATTGGGTCAATTCTCTAAACACTAACAACACCCCAATTTAAAATAAAGTCTCAACCATGTCAATCAAAGAAGAAATACCTTGTACTTTAGTTATGAACAAAAGCAATGAAAGTATAACAATCGTACGAGAAGGGTCCTTGGCCCTATAAGAAGAAATAAACAATCTATAAGAAACAAGATTCCCATCAAACAATTAAATAATTACAAGATTGAAGTTTGATATACATGCCATCCATCTAAAATTATCAAAAGATACCAAAAGCATAGGCTTTAATGTTATATTTCTAAAAGACAAGAATTGATCAACCCAACGAGGAAATCACGGTGTTCAAAGATCAACATGAAAAGCCAAGCATGTTAAAATTTTCAACCCTATAATCACTTAGAGTATATGAGTGAAATTAAATACATGCAGACACGACACAACATAAGTTTCAAAGCGAAGGCAAAGTATATTAGACTTGACCCTTAACTCCCAGAGATTCCCCAATCATTCAAGAAGGGCCAATGCCCTTATGGGCTAACAACAACACGCGAGAAGAAGGGGGTTCCGTCAAACAAGAGTATACAAAACGTCATCCAAAAATTTTATATCACTAAGGATTTACAAACCTCCACAATAATTCTAAAGTTTGGTTAATTTAAAATAAATTACCTCTTTTCCAAATCAGCAATACTTAAAGGCAACCCTTGATAACATAATCAACCATTCAAACACAGGTACAAACATAAATCACTAAGTGCCATTATCAAAGCAACACCTTCTGCTATAGATCCATGAGACTATCGATTGCAAGATTAGTTTTCCCAAGGTTGATAGCGTTCAAGGCAAAATTCCATCACAAAACATTAAGGTAATTACGTGCATCGAAAACGACCAATCTTAATTACTAGCATTAACATTATAAAAGAGAAAGGACACAAGTTAAAAAAATAGAAAATGCCAGCAACAATCTTTCCAAGGGGGAAATATACCAAAACAAATCTAGTGTTAGCGGGGTACTAGATTTGCACAATTGAAACCTCGAGCTTAGCTGATCCGAAAAACTAGTTACGGTTCAAGTTGATGGGGACGGTCAAGGTACTTCCTAAGGATGGTTTTAAAAGCCTAGGAACAATACTGATGATAACACAGAGTCTAAGTCTAAAACATGCGAGGTCTGAAACACGTTGCACACAAACTTATTCATTCTAAAAGTTTTATTACGAAACTCCTACCCGGCTAGCCCAAGCATTGATCACTCCAAACCTAAAACCTCTCTTTCCCAATGTCAAAAGGGTTGTCAAAGGGTTTGAAAGAGAGTTAACAACATATGACAAAAGACAAAGAAAAGAAAACTCGGGTGATAGGAAGGAGCTTCATAGTTATCGCAAGCTTACTTTAACGATAGCGAAATACTAGCTGGAACAACATAATAACTTGAAACTCAATCGTAGAGAAGAAGATATATATATATATATATATATATATATATATATATATATATATATATATATATATATATATATATATATATATATATATATATATATCCTCTCCTTTGAGTGTTATGTTTTCCTTTTGAGTGATCGACCTTCATTTATTTTATTATATGTGTGTGTGTGTATATATATATATATATATATATATATATATAATAAAAATGAAGGTCGATCACTTGAGCAAGAAAAACATAACACTCAGAGGAGAGGATACATGCATGCTTTCCACTAACATACTGGTAACGATAAAAGCTGATACAAGAAGAAAACAAGCAGAAGGGAGAGATCTCCCAACAAGGCATCCAAAAGACAACCAATTCAAGGAAATGGTGGTTCGATTTCACGATAAATTAAATATAGCAACAAAGAGCGAAGTGTAGAAATATCTTACTTGTTTCTCCAGCTTGTTAAGTGGTCCACACTCTTCTCATAGCTAGATCTGGCACAAAAAATTTACAGCCATGGTATGGAGTCCCCAAAACATAGATCTACAATACCTTGAAGGAAACGTGGTCTCTAGGATGGCAATGATAGAATATGTGCACAAAACGGCTTGAACTAAGACCCCGATTCCATCATACATGACCAACAGATCGGTGTCCAACCTACTCAGCCCACCTTTTTCAAACGGCACCTTGGATTGCATGCAAAACATGGGAGAGTAATACTAGGAGGAAGGTGAACTACCTGACAAAGTGCCTCAAAGAGATGTGGTTTGGAAAAGACACAACAGCAGGATATGCACAACAAGACCAGTAAAAAAAATGACCTTGCTAAACCATGAGCAACCAACATCTGTTCCCCAAGGTCCACGTAACCATCCACAAGACTTTAACACGCCGTCCCACTCGAGGCTTCACACCATAAATCTCCACGCAACTAGACAACATGATGTGAGCAGGTTACGGTCAAAGCTAAGGCATATGCGCCCTCTACCACCATGAAATCCTGAGCATCGGGAGAGAGGACTTGTTAATGCTGCAACAACACGTGCCCAAGGAGGAGGAAGAGTAAAACAAGAGAGAAGCGACCAAGTAGGAGAAGGAAATAAATAACAAATAATGTCTAGCAGATGGCCAGCATTAAGAGAACCCTTTGCAGGTTGCTACCATGAGCCAGGGAGGAAGAAGGAAACAGTGATACAAAAATATAGTGGACAGTGCATTAGCAAATGTGTTTTCAGACTACACAAAATAAGGCACCAATCCAATGCACAACATCCTCCCAGAGCAGTCCTTCACCCAAAGCACTCATGTAACTCAGGGAAAAGTGTGTACCCAACCACCAAAAAAAATTGTAGAGCAGATAGATTTTAAGTTTCTTTTTTTGGTGTTTCCTTCCATCAAGTCGAGAGTCCAGGCATGGCATGAGAAAGGAATAAGGAAATTAATGGGAGCAGGTCACCAACAAGCAGGGTAGGTTTCATTAATACAAGCCTTGGAAAAAGGAAAATAGTGGCTGGCTCCCCTACCAGCTAGAGTCCAACACGCATTGCCTTGAAGGAGACATGATGGAATGACAGGTGTTCCACCTCCCAACGCATACAACCAAAGACCAGTCTTTCAAAAATCAAAAATAAAATAAAACAAGGGTATTACGGCCAACATGGGAAAGAATAAATGGTGGGGTGGGTGGATACCTCCACAAATTAATAAAACGTTTTATCAACCAAAGCTAAATTTACAAGGCATGCAACCACGCCTTAGATGGCCAAGGAGGAATATTAACATTAAACATGAACACCAAGCTCTAGACCAAGGCACCACCAACAACAAGCTCCTCTTGCGCGAATCGAGGCTCGGTCCACGAAGTGACCAATCCAAACAATAAAATCACTTATCGATAACTAACAACAAAGTTTATAACAAATCGACGATCAGATAATGAAGTTATCATCGATCGATAATTAAAATAATAATATTATTATTATTTTTATTACTATTATTATTACAACTTAATACTACTTATTAATCACATTAACAAGGACCAACATACAAGCTTGACCAAAACAATAATAGCAAGAATCGACAATTCAAAAGAATAATTATTATTATGTAGATGTTCCCTCTAGCTGGTCACGCCCTAACAACATCAAGTCATCATTCAAACCACCTATCGAATTCGAGAATGAGGTTTTTCCTTAACAAGGTAATCGAAAAGGTGAAGCCAACAAAGATCAGCAGGAGCGCAACGATGTTAAACACTTAGCAACATGGTCGTATAAGAAGAAAAATAAGAATGATGAATGGGGCATTACAAGTTCGAGATCTATTGGATATGGATATGTGTGGCCATCAATGCCCAGGATAACAATATATTATATTTTGCATTATGGTGTGGATGATTCTCATGATATACGTGTATGTTAAATGAGGGAGCTTGGTCAAGGTATGAAAGCTGTTTGACAAATGTCTTAAAGGAAAGGCATCAAAGTCATGTGAATTCTTGGACAATATCAATTGTTGAATGTGCACCAAAGGATTAGAGGAAAAGAAGCTTGAAATCTGCCAAAACAAAATGCCTTTGGATGGTCTTAGATCGTTGGACATGTATGGAATGTTTCCATAGTGGGATGTGTTATAGAAATGTGGTTGCGTGGAGGGTCATGGTTTCATGCTATGCTCCAAGACTAGGTTTAGATTTGGTAGTAAACACATTCTTAGAGGTTTGTTTGTTCAAAACTCCATTGGTTATGTGGATTTGTTTACATTTGGTGCAACATTGCTAATAATTTGTGAGGACTTCTATCAGACATTATATTTGCAAGTGTGTTGGTAAAGTGGAAGAAAACACAAGACATCCAAACTGTTTGACAAAAATCCTTAAAGAAATATGATGCCATTGTAATGTAATGATTACAGGATTAGGGGTTATATTGTCAAGTCTTGGCATTGTTCAAAGGATAGTATCCTCCATACGCCATCCATTGGATTGGATTTGTTGTGGGAAATGCAAAAATCAGTTGTAAAAAGGGGGGCTTTAGAATCTTTCAAAGAAAATGCGATGGGTAGGTGTTAGGACAAAATCCCATGACTTCTTTTGTCAAAGCATGCTCATCGCCTTTATGAAAGCATGATCTTGGAGCCATATTTGGGCCTTTATAAATATATGATGGCGTAAGGTGTTTGCATGTACTAGGTATAATTTATAGTACCTCCCCTTTTGAATCATTTTACATAATTCTATAAAATGGAGATAGTAGTGGACGACATTGGCATTGTATTATTGTTATCGCATCATTGAAAGAGAAGAAGTAAGCTCAAAGAATGGGAATTGTTTAAAAATACTTTAAGGAGATTTATTTTCTTGGAATGCCATGATTTATGGATATGCACGAAAGGGATGGAGAAGGAATCGAAACTTTCTACCAAATGTTTTTTTTTGGTCAAGAGCCATGGTAAAAATCCCCTAGCTGATGTCTCCAACAAGCGTTAAGAAAAAGGTATGGATTTCCCTTCCTCTTGCATCGAAACTTCACATTTTATCATTCTTGTTTTGGGTATTAAATGTGTAGAATAATATAAAATGCAACTTGAATGAACAATACAACTCTTACCCTGCCTAAAAACAAAAATATAAATTTTAAAAAATGACCTCGAAACCCCACACATGGAGCGCAAAAAAACCATTTTACCAACACAAACATCCAAAGAAGATTCCTATTGGTTCAAGACACCTTGAGGGCCATAAATATAATTGATAAACTAAATTTGATGCCTTGGAGAGACAAGTTTCGGTTTCCATTTTGTATTTTAGTCACTTGAGGTGATGCTTCAGTTTTTAAGTAAATGTGATCATTTTTGGCTTATTGTTGCCGTGTCAATTTAGCGAAACTGAAATCTACTCCTACCTACCTGTGAGACCTCCATTAGAGAACTATAACCAACCCTCAGTTTAACAAAAAGGATTTTAGAGGTTATTTTTGCAAGTGGTTTTTTGGGGCCACTAATAGTCGTGCGACAAAAAAATTGACACTATTACGATAAAAAAACCCGGAGTCACCTTGGTATCTTGAGCCTTTCTCGTCGTAAAAAAAAAAATTCGGATGTGATGAATTCTATTTATATAGGTGAGAAAGTAGGAATCATTAAACTTTGTGTTTGAAGTTAAAAAAGCATGTTTGGGGCCCAGTTATAAACACTTAAACTGTTGCGGCCAACTTTCACAAAATTGTAACTTTAGTTAGACCAACCTTCTAAGGGCCCGTTTGTCTCCTAATTGCTTATGGAAAAAAAAAAATTAAGTATTGTTTCATACTTTATAGAGTATGAATTGGTCAATTTATTTCATGAATGGATTTTAAAAATTATAATGTTTTCTCTCTTTGGAAATAATTATGAAATTTTGATTGGTTTTGAAAATATATATGGATCTGAAATGAAATAAAAATGGATAAGTGATGTATGTGGTTATGATATGGTAAATAGAAAAGAAAATGAATTCTATACTTTCTCTCTCTTCCTTACTCTCTCTAGAATTGAAAAAGAAAAAGTACAAAGGAATGTGAAAGTGTGAATGTGTGACACAATGACCTCTCTCTCTCCCTATCTCTATCTCTTTCTTTGCCTTGTTTTGAAATTACTTGAAATGATGAATGTGTTATTTTATGCTTGAGTGTAAGGGATTTTTGTACCAGTCCTAGGACCAACGTAACATTGGCTACTGGTACTCATGAACAAAAAGGATTAAGAGTGTGATATGTTGAAATAAGTGAGATGATAGTTAAATATTGTACATTGGTATAGATTACAAATGTTAGATAGAAGTGAATTAAAGAGAATTACATTATTAAAATTATTGTGTCAAAAACCGTTGTTCCTCTTGGATTCTTATGTTTTCAAGCATTATACTTGGAAAACTATGTGGTTTGTTTCTACTTTGTTTTAAAGTTAACATTTGAATACTAGTAGGAGTGTCACATAATGAATGTAGGACCAACTATGTTAGATAGCTAAACAAGGAAGATAATTGACAATGTAAATGGGTAAAATGCGTACCGTTTATTTCATGAGCGTTAAGTTCATTTGGATTTAAATGTTCTTTTTATGGTTTACTTGATTGAAGCAATCACTTTCCGAATAGTTATTTTAGTTCACACATAAAGTCAAATGTTTGGTAGTAACTTATTATTATTTAACCATATAAATGAAGTTAGTATTTAATCTTTTTGTACCCTCCCTCTCAATATAGTCGCGTCCCAATTTATAAAATTGTAATGTCTTAAGAAATAATTTAATCATCACAACTAGAATTCTTGTACTACACTTTCTATAACTTAAGAGTCCTTGTTTGAAGCAACGAATATTTGGTCTGACCTTACCATAAATGGGGTAAGTAGAACTAACACTTCCTTGGTATCCTAGTGGACCACCAAATTCTTATGAAGTTAGATCTAGGATTAACTTCATCATCGAATGAACTCTTTGTGGGATCTAGATGACACAAATGGAGTTAATGAACTAGTTGTACTATGCATTAAAATCTTGTTAATGATCTCTTTAGTTCCTCATAGATAAATGTGTTACCTTGGCTAGTAACAACATAACACCTTGGTCTTTTATGATTGCTTTATAGGATAAATATTTTTCCTCACCTTAAACTGATCTATAGTTGGGCATAGATCCCTGAGTGCAATTGGAATTAAACTAAACCTTGACTGATTAAGAGGTTAACTTGCGGGTGGAAATTGTAACTAACTCTTAGCAAACGAAATTGTTTTTGGAAGATGTTGACTTAAGAGAAATGGGGAAACTGAAAACTTGGTCCCGTAAACCCATGTGAGTAATTTCCTTGGAACCCTAGTGAGTGGCCAAAACCAAGCAAAGGTAGTTGGTGATTTTCCTACAATTGATCTCATGGTGAGATTTAAATGAAACGAGTGGAGTCTACATGTCCAAGTACCTACGTAATAAAAAAATTGAACCCCTTTTGTCCTTCTTAGATAAAATTATTCCCTTAGTGTGTAGTAGTGGATTACCTTATGTTGCTCGAAGGTTTTGTGAGTTAAAGATATTATAAATCTCTTTTATTGTCTTATAATAGGGTGTAGTGTCCACCTGGAATGCTTTGAAGCTAATAGATTGTGGGACCTCTCTTAAGATTATTGTTTAAAGAAAATCGATGCATTTTTACCCAACGATTGAAATAGTTCCTTGGAAGGTATTTGAAATGCATGAAAGTTGTATTAGATGTCTCGGTTGTAATATGCATTTAATACTTGAGTGTCTAAGAGAAATGAAATGAGTTGTCTCGTGTTAGGTTACACTCCTTGTAGTATCAAATCCATTAGTGTAAATTATGTGTTATTTGATTTACAATTGTTCTAAAACAATGCTAATAGTGGGACCAAAGTGAGACCAAAGTACGATGTAAGTGAAAAGAGTATAAGAGTAAATGAGATTTTCATTTAGGAATAATGTCATACCTGAAGTCCTTACAACTTAATTAGGCATTCTCATGTTGTTAAAAATGAATATGAATTTCCCTTGGTGAGATAAAACTTTTGAGAAAACATAAACTCTTATATATATATATATATATATATATATATATATATATATATATATATAAACAAAATTTCAGGATGTGAAAATGTTGAATTGACTCAAACCAACAAGTGAACTATATCAGCTATAACAGGAATATAAAGTACCCTAGTGGAGGGAAGTTAATAGGAAGAGGTAACTTGACTCTAAATCTCCTTTAAATATTAACATTTCTTCCCCTTGACTTCATGTTATTTTTCCCTTGTGTAATGAGGGTAGAATTTAAACAAAAAAATACATATTTGAGAACCCTTACATAAAAATGAGCATCACAAGTTTTGTATGCATTAAAGATGTGGCAAATAACCTATTGAGTTATGGGAACTATGGTAAGGGAGAAAGAGCCAAACTAAGAGTGCTTGTTATAAGTTGAATCATAAATGAAATTAAGAATATGTAGGTTGAGAATGGGAATTTATCCTCACACAATAAATTCTCTTGGAATTTTAAACGTAACTAGGATGTAACCATTGTAATGATATGTTGTGGACTTGCCAAACCTTGGGTCCTTTTGTGGTTGGATCATTTCTAGTAATTGATCGTTAGGGAAAGTGTGGCATCGACGTGCACATGGTGTTATCATGTTGTCTATATGGGTCCATGTTTTTATTACTATCCCTTGGGACCTTAAGTTACTATGTTTGGGCTCTTGTCATGTCATGTAACAAGCAAATAAAAAAATTATTCGATAATTTTTTGTTGTATTTGGGGAGTGTGATTTTTTGGGCATGACACACATACTTGTTATAAATAGAGAAGTGATGATCGATATCAGCATTAGGAAACATACAAGAATTCTTTTCATTCCATAACCAAAATAAATGTTCCCTCTAAAAGCATGCCAAATGGGTAAACTTCATGACGGCATTCGGATATTGTCTCCCAAGGGAACATGATGCCAAGTGAAACACTTGAGACAAAATGATGCAGCAAAAGATTACTCCCCTAGTCTATATATAGGGTGATCACATTAAATTTTGGATTTCCTAGCATATTCATAGGTGAGAGGTCATTAGGGGTCATTTAATGGTGATAGAGTGTGTTAAGTCCTTCAAAAGTTCAATTTTTTTCATTTCCATCCAAAATGTAATTTGAATGTTGAGGGAAATTTTTGGCTTGTAATTGAGTTGTGGATGTTATTTTGAAGCATTTGAGTTTGTGTAATATTGTAACAAGATATACTAAAGGTTTAGGAGGTTTGACAAAGTCATGGTTGTAATGTAATGTTCAATTCTAAGGTCCTAGGCTTGGTGTAAGTCTTATAATGTTATAATAAAGGAAAAAATAGGTCACATGGAGGGTCTAATGGACCAAGATTTAGTTAGGAAGAAAAAATGAAGCATATTTAACATATTTTGTAACTACTTCCATCATTCATTCGAAGAGGAAGTAAAAGAGCTCCAAGAAATTCAAAAAAGAAGACATTTTGTTTGCAAACGAAATTGTATAGTTGTGGTAATCTATGTTTTTGATATTTTCTAACTTTTTATTGCATGTGCACAGTGTGAGACTCATTCACTGGAGCTCTTAAAAGTGATAATAATATTGACATGTTGTTACAAATTTAGCATGTATGTATTTGAAGGTTTTACTAACACTTTTTGAGCATTTCTTAATAACATGTTACAAAGAGAGTGTGAGAAAAGTTTAAGAACTCGATTAGAATGGTTTTGTGTAAGAAGATTCGAGAGGGAGATTATATTATGTATTCTTCTAGTATTTTTTGGTAAATGTTTATTTTTCACATATATGGTATGACCATTTTCAAGTTGTATTTCTCTTTTCTCAATCAATTATTTTAAGACTCAATTATTTTCCAAGTTAAATATTTTACTAGAAAGTTTTCAATATTAATTATTGATTATTGTTGAAATAGAATGACAAGTAAATTTATTTAGATTTAATTAGTAGGAATTTAATTGATAATATTTTTGTTGAATATTGTAATAAACTTAAAGGTTGCTTACGTGGTAAGTTATCTACAAACCCCTTCCATAGTTATTATTATTTATCTATTTATTAATGTTTAAAGTGTCAGCCCTATTTTCCATTTATTTTTATTTTCAAAATTAGTTTTATATTTACACGGTCATGACATCGACTTCTACTCAATATACAATTGTATAATGATTTTGATGATGAAACCAGATGAAAATGACCATGATTTTGATGATGATGTCGGATGACAATGACCATGATCGTGATGATGACAATCACGATCACGATCCGAGGATGATTATATAAAAGATGACTATGGTGACGATGAAAATGAAAATGATGACGAAGACGATGATGATTACAATTGTGACGATGATGATAAGGACGATGAGGATGATGGTGATGATTAAGATGTCAATAACCATGATGATAATGATGATGACAATAACCAAAATGTGTAAACCTATAAGCATAAGCATAATCATGTACGTTAATGACGGTGATGATAATAATGACGATGGAAGATGATAATGATGATGACTGTGAAGATGACAATCTTGATCATGATCATACGATGACAATCATGATGATGACATTGATGATAGTGAAAATTAAAATGATGAAGAAGACGCCTACGAAGATAATTATGACAATGATGACAAGGAAGATAGTGAGGATGATGTTGACCATTAAGATGACAATGATGACAATGATGGTAATGATGACAATGATGATGACAACAAAAATGAGAATGATGAAAATGCTATACCATAAATGATAATCTCAAACCTTAAATTGTAAGTATTTTTAGACTTTGTAATGAATTTAATCGAGAGATAGCCACAAAGGTTAAGCCCATTGTTTCCCTCTATTTCATATCAATTGTAGCCTTGGAAAGAGTCACAATGTGTTATTTATGTATTGTTAATGCCCATGCCAACCTTAAGGGTAATTGGTGTGTGCATCCCCTTTGCATTGTTGTAATTGGTATGGTACATGGAGTTATATCTTTAAATGGTATTCCAAAGTAATTATCAAATGCAAACATTACATATGTTGGTGGTTTTGGTGGACCAATACCAGATGTGTAAATTATGCTTAAAATATTTCCTAGAGCTCTATTTACAAGACTTGCATCTATCCAAAGATAGGATGTTAACATAACCCTAATCATGTATGATAACAATGGTGATGATAATGATGATGATGGAAGATGACAATGACCATGATTATGAAGATGAAAATCATGATCACAATCAGATGATGATTATAACAATGATGACAATCATGATGATGGCAAAAATGAAAATGATGAAGAAGACGTTGATGAAGACAATTTTATCGATGATAACAAGGACAAAAATGAGAATGATGGTGATGATTAACACGACAATGATGACAATCAGTGTGACGATGACGACTATACACCATAAATGATAATTTCAAACCTTAAAATCTCATTGAATCTCTAACAAACCGATGTGACATTCCCAATATTAGCACTCACCCTAAACAACACAAAAATACAATTTTTAACATTAAACTCTAAACATGTATGATAACGATGGTGATGATAATGATGATGATGAAATATGATAATGACCATGATTGTGATGATGACAATCACAATCATGATATAACAATGATTATAATATTTAATTTATTTACAAATTCACATAATAATATCAATAATACTAATAAGATTAATATTCACGATGATGATGATGGTGAAGATGTTGATCGAGTGGTTTTGATGGTGATAATGATGATGAGGATGATGATGAAAATGACAAAAATGATGGTGATGATGATGAAAAAGATGAAAACTATGCCACAATTTGTAAATCTTAATCCCTAAACACGTAAGATAACGATGGTAATGATAATGATGATGATGGAAAATGATAATAACCATAAGCGTGATGATGATGGCAAATGACAATGACCATGAGTGTGATTATGATAATGACGATCACGATCCGATACCACAATCATGATGATGACTATGAGGACGATGAAGACGATGATGATTAAAATTGTGATGATGATGATAAGGACAATGAGGATGATGTTAGCGATTAAGATGACAATAACCATGATGACAAGGATGATGGCAATAACCAAAAAAATGTAAACCTTTAACCCTAATCATGTACATCAATGATGGAAAATTATAATGATTGTGAGTGTGAAGATGAAAATCATGATCACAATCAAACGATGACAATCATGAATATGAAATTGATGATAGTTAACATGAAAACGATGAAGAAGACGTTAATGAAGAAAATTGTGATGATGATGACAAGAACAACAGTGAGGATGATGGTGACAATTAAGATGACAACAATGATGATGACAATGATAATGTCAATGATAATGTCAATGATGATGACAACAAAAATGAGAATGATGAAAATGATATCTCATAAATGATAACATGTCAAACCTTAAAATTTGTTTGGATCCCTAAAAAACTAATGTGGTATTCACAATATTAACACTTGTCCTAAACAACACAAAAAATTGTATAGAAAATAAAATTAAACCTTAAAATCTAAACATGTATGATAACAATGGTGACGATAATGATGATGATGATAGATGAAAATGACCATGACTAGTAAACATGACAATCAATATCACGATCTGTCAATGATTGTAATATTTAATTTATTTACAAATTCACAAAATAATATTACAATCATTATACCATGAGATAACTATCGTCGAAAAATGTAAATCTACTCTACTAAATCAAATGACAATGTCTCATATGAAATAATCAAGCTATTCAAAAGAGTAAAACTTCTATGATAAGGTATAAATCTGGTGGGCACTACACTAATGATGAAATATGATTACAATTAAGAGTTTAACCTGAAAATGTGATAGTGTGGAATATATATATATATATATATATATATATATATATATATGTATGTATGTATGTATGTATGTATGTATGTATGTATGTATGTATGTATGTATGTATGTATGTATGTATGTATGTATGTATGTATGTATGTATGTATGTATGTATGTATGTATGTATTTCTTGTTGTGGTTGGGTCGTGGTTTCATAATTGTTCATTTATATAAGTGTGATGATGGATGCACCTTGGGTCATCTTGTTATTTGTGTGTTCTTCATGTTGGTGTAAATGTTACATGTAGTGTTGTGCAATCTCTTGTGAATCTTTATGGTGTCGCACAATTGTGTCAAGAAATATGAAAGTAAAAAAAAATATCTTGGTATTTTGGTCCTATGTTTAGGTCCCACATGGGTGGGTGCTACATAAAGCATATTATTTCTAAGATATTTTTGAGAAATACTTGTGTAAAATTAAAATTTTGGGATTTGTTTACAATGTTCACAAGCCTAAATTTAATTAACTTTTTACTTAATCACGTTTTTAAAAATAAAAAAGTGTCCACTATCTTTCAACAATATGTTTTTATCGAGCTAAAAATTAATTCTAAAAAATTGGTTTACTTGTTATCAATTTCTTATTCTTGTACATAAGCTTCATTCAATTACTAAGAATTTAATAACATAATATGTTTTCAAAATTATCCACAATACCATAAATAAATGAAAATTATCTTAATCTCAATACAGTCTAAACAGATATCAATTTATACACCCATCACAGAAGATACCCTACAAAATAAATAAATTTATGATGTAAATTGTGTATATTGAGATTAATTTATAAATTATCTTAAAAAAACTATCATTTGAATTCACTTGGTTAGTACATATAGACAAATACAAATAATGATTTGAATGTGTTAGCATTAGTTTAATATTGTTTAATATTTAATACATTGTTATGGTGGATAGTTATAACTGTCACCCTCCACCCGTAGCCTTTATAAGGCTCAACACTCTTCTTTGTAATCACAAAAACATTGGAATACATTGAATATTATTCTTGTGTTGTTCTGTATCTATCTCCTGCTCCTGCTTTCATTGGTATCAGAGCAACAACATCTTCAGCCTGTGTGAAGCAGCGTGAGCACGAGGAAAGAGGAGTTGTCTTCTATTTTTGGCATGTCAGTGTTTCAATGACCTGTGGAGAAACCAGCGCATTGGAGGAGGAAATTCAGGGCAATTAAAATCTAGCAAAGTAACTGTTGCGTGGACCAAAAGCTTGGTGACCTGTGCGTTACATTTACCATAAGACCAGCGACCAAGGAGGAAGACCAAAAGATTGGTGACCTGTGCGTTGCATTTACCATAAGACCAGCGACCAAGGAGGAAGTCATGTGCGACCTGATCCAGACCTGCGTGGAAGACTCAAAACAGTTAAAATTTTTATTTCAACCATCTTGTAACTGTCTCCAACCGTTTTCTGCAAATACTCTCAAGAAGAAGACTCATAATCGATGATTGGCAAGTGGTGTATGGTTGTATTTTGTCTTAGACCGTGACAGATTTGTTTCATGTTTGGCTGAATGGTAATTTACTTCCTACTTCACCATTTTTTTTTGTTTCGTTTCTTTAGTAGTTATTATGGACATTCACTTGGAAAAATACTCGGGGTTAAACTTTCATACATGGAAGGTGAAGATTCAAATGCAACTTATGCATAAAAACTTATGGGGTATAGTAGATGGGAAAGAGAAAAAGCCCACAGATGCCGCCAAATTAGCAGAATGGCAGTGCAGAGATGATAAAGCAAAAGCCATTATTGGCCTTGCTCTCTCCGATTCTGAACTCCATCATGTTGATCTCAATAAATCTTCCAAGGACATGTGGGATAATTTAAATCAATTATTTGGAGCGAAAGCAGTGAACGCGAAGTTTTCCCTAAAACTTCAGTTATATAGATTCAAAATGGAAGAAAGCGTTTCTATGTCTAGTCACATTAATAATCTTCGGTCTCTGCTCCAACAACTAGCAGAAGTCAAAGCTGTGATAGAAGACGAGGATGCCAAAGCTATCCTATTAAACAGTCTATCTTCCAAATACAACAATGTTGTTTTTACTCTCAGTCAAATTCAGTCTAAATCTCTAGATGACATGATCGCGGCTCTTCTCGCAGAGGAAAAACGCATAACTGACGATGTTGCAGAAGGTGATACTCAACAAGTAAGTGCACTTTATTCCACAAATAGAAAATTTCACAGGAGATCAGATAAAAATAAACTAAGGCCTAAACAAGAGATTGAATGCCACTATTGTCAGAAGAAAGGTCATACAATGTGGAACTGTCATATCCGAGCAAGAGATGTTCTACAAGGAAATATAAAACACAATGGAGCTAATATTGCTCATATAGAAGATCCACAAGATTCTGATGAGAGTGAGGAAGCTATTGATGAGATTGGCTTCACATCATCTCTAGTATTGTAAGCATCTATACAGGAGGACGGAGGATAACGGAGGCTGGAGGAAATCCAGCGACCTCTTGCAAGCCACAAGCGATGAGGCCGCCAACAGAGATTGTGGCAGAAGTAGTTATTGAGGACCTATTCCTCGATTTTTGGCTTGTTTATTACAGTTTCAATTTTGTGTCATGTTCCTGTTGTTTTTTTATTCAATAAAGTACAAATGATACGAAGTTTCCTATTTGGGACCTTCTAATTGAAGAGCATCGTGGGGAACAGAAAAGCACTAAAAGCAGTGCATGGTACTCGCCCTGGGTTCATGGTAATCCTGTAAAACCACCGAGGTATCATCCTCTTGGGTTCGTGGTATGCCTGTAAAACCACCGAGGTAAAATCCTCTTGGTTCATGGTAATCCTGTAAAACCACCGAGGTGAATAGTCGGAAAGTGTTCTGTCCCTCTAGGTTTCTGGTTAACCTTAGAAAAACCATGTGAGACCATGTAGGCACATGCTCGTGTGAAGACCCTCTTTACGGTGTTCTCTTTAAGGGGGGGACCTATTATAAGGAAATGTATGTTTGTAGGAACAATGTATTAAGGGGGGGAATGTTAGCATTAGTTTAATATTGTTTAATATTTAATACATTGTTATGGTGGACAGATTATAAGCTGTCACCCCTCCACCCGTAGCCTTTATAAGGCTCAAGACTCTTCTTTGTAATCACAAAAACATTGGAATACATTGAATATTATTCTTGTGTTGTTCGTATCTATCTCTGCTCTGCTTTGAATGTTTATATATGTATTAATTATTTACTTCTAATTTTAGATTGAGAAGTTGGAAGTGTAGAATCTAATAAATGAATTTATGCTTAAACCCCACCAATTAAATACATAGAATTTTTTTTAATAGTGTTTACATAAATTTTACATATATGAAGAATATTCAATTTTTGTTTTGAAATTAAAGTTATTTAAATGTTTGAATATATTAAAAACATTCAAATTTTCTTTTAAAAAAATATCCTCTATTATAATATATTTGCAACATCTAATACATTTCGCTATTTTAATCATTTTAATTGTATTTAATTATGCGAGAGGCATTCTATAGTGAGTTAAGACTCGTTGGATCTCGACACATCCCTTAAGATCAACGGTGGAGAGGAATTTAGAAGAAATGCGTTGAAATCATGAGGTTATCTTATTCACTCGATTGGATTAGTTGTGTCTATTGTGTCCCCACTAAAGTATGACCATGAAAGTTTCACCTATAGCATTTAAGGCACAGATTGCCCCAAAATTATCCCTGGCCGATGCACCGACCATGTCAAAATTGGTCTTTTTTCATGGCATCGAAAGAAAATCCTCTAATGCATAGTATAAATTAAAATTATCTAGCACACAGGCATGTCTTCCGAGTAGGGGAAGGAGAAAAAACTTGCACATTAATTCGGCCCCCATCTAGAGGAAAATATGTTGCATCCCTATAAGCTCTTGGTAGTAAGGCATCAATGCATTCAAAAACATGTTGCATTTTTTATGTAACTATGCTTCAAGTAAATGCTGTGGGATGTGCGGCCCAGTGACCCAAAACACATGAGTAATATCATTGAGAGGAGCCAATTTATGGAGTGTTTTCTCTTTGTTTGTGAAATCATAGGCTATCAATTCCATGGTTTCTTGAGACATGAA